>OZ026559.1:0-157500 GCA_964020155.1 Chondrilla cf. caribensis | reverse complement strand
TGTGTATATACATGTGTGTATCTGTGTATACTGAGTTCTTTTCATTCATGCGATGTATTCACTTTCTCCCTCCCTCCTCTGGTAGGGATATTGCTGCTCGTAACTTACTGCTTGTAACTCCTGGGACAGTCAAATTGGGGGACTTCGGCCTCTCCAGGTGGTTGGACGAGGGAGCGTACTACATCGGTGAGAGTGTGTGTGAATATGATGCAACGTGTGTGTGTGTGTGTGTGTGTGTGTGTGTGTGTGTGTGTGTGTGTGTGCATGTGTGTGTGTGTGTGCCGGTGTGGTGTGCTGTTTTTGGTTCCTGTATTCACTTCCTGTATACACTTCCTGTATTCACTTCCGGTATCAACTTCCTGTGTTCATGTTCTGCTCACTGTGTGCCCACTTCCTGTCCAGCCTCCAGGGGTAAGCTGCCCATCAAGTGGATGGCCCCTGAGAGCATCTACTATAGGAGGTTCACAACTGCAAGTGATGTGTGGATGTTTGGTGAGTGTTGTTGTTGTTATTGTTGTTGTTTGTTGCTCCATTGCCTGGTGTATAGGTGCTGTTGGTTTTGCTGTTTATTGCTTCATTACCTGGTGTGTGGGTATTGTTGTTGTTGTTGTTGTTGTTGTTATTTATTGCTGTAGTACCTGGTGTGTGGGTGGTGGTGTTGTTGTTTATTGCTTCATTACCTGTGATAGGTGTTTGTGCGTGGGAGATCTTGATGAAAGGTGTCAAGCCATTCATGAACGTGAAGAATCAGGACGTGGTGGGCAGAATAGAGAACGGGGACCGGTTGCCCCTCCCCCCGGGGTGCCCCTCCTCCTTGTTTCACTTAATGATGAAGTGCTGGTCTCATGACCCTCTGGATAGACCAACCTTCTCTGAAATCGACCAAAAGCTGAAGTGAGTGTAGCCTGTGTGTGTGTGGGGGGGATGTGGTGTGTGTGTGGGGGGGATGTGGTGTGTGTGTGGTGTGTGGTGTGTGGGGGTGTGTGAGGTGGGGTGTGTGGGGGTGGGGTGTGGGGGATATGTGGGGTGTGGGGTTTGTGTGGGGGATGTGGAGGGTGTGGGGGATGTGGAGGGTGTGGGTGATATGTAGTGTGTGGGAGATGTGTAGTGTGTGTGTATCTTACTTATTCCAACTGACCTGTTGTGGCATCCCTGTTTGTTTGACTATCACAGGACCATCTTGTCCACGGAGAAGCGCAGTGCTAGCCCCTCGGAGCTGGAGAGGTTAAAGAACGGAAGTCCTCTTCCAGAACTCAACATCGCCACCACCCTCTCGCTCCAGAGGGGCGCCGTTGGGTTCGGGAACGGAGTCATGAGTGACTCGGATGACGATGTGGAGGTTTTCCAAAGGTCCAAATCTCCTATGGAATACCACCAGGTATGCATTACACCACCTGCCAATGATCAAATTGAATGTTGTGTATGTACATGTGTGTTTATTTGTGTTTACATGTGATGTGTTGTCCCATTGCGTACTCCACCTCTGTGATGTGTTGTTGACCTTCTTAAGGACCAGAATCAGCGGTTGTCCCTGAGTCCTCACCCAGCAAGTCCAACATTCGGGGAATCTTGGTCCTCTCAACAGTCACCTAATGACTTCGGTGAGATTATGTCAATCTCGTAACATGACTAATACGTGCTCCTGGTTGGTACACACACCTCACTCAGTCCCTAGCTCATGTAAAGTATTCCAACCAGTACTGATAGTAAGTACAGTACAACTTGCTTAGTAAGTACCCTGGTTAGTACAATCTCCTGGTTGATACACACACCTCACTCAGTCCCTAGCTCATGTAAAGTATTCCAACCAGTACTGATAGTAAGTACAATACAACTTGCTTAGTAAGTACCCTGGTTAGTGCAATCTCCTGGTTGATACACACACCTCACTCAGTCCCTAGCTCATGTAAAGTATTCCAACCAGTACTGATAGTAAGTACAATACAACTTGCTTAGTAAGTACCCTGGTTCATATAATCTCCTGGTTGATACACACACCTCACTCAGTCCCTAGCTCATGTAAAGTATTCCAACCAGTACTGCTACCATCCATGTCTTGTCTGTTCTGTTACCATGGTAATTAATGTAGAAAATTCCCTCTCTTATTAGACATTGTTAAAGATCACCTTGCCAACAGGCCCCTCCCCCCACCCCCACCCGATATTCAAATCACCCAAGAACCGATGTATTCTCCAATCAGAAAGAGAGTGAACAGAAGTTACGGGTCCTCTTCTGATCATCGTTCTGACGAGTATCCTGACGAGGTAGAGTCTCCTAACCACATCAATTCTAGTGAAGAAAGTCCGTATTTTGTTGTGCGAGATGATAGCGATCCTTACAGCTATGTCACTGTCAAGGACCAAGGTGGGATTCCTGAGGAGTTCAATTTCAATCGCCCCCTTCCAACCCCGCCTCCGGAGGACGAGGAAGGAGACGAGGAAGAGGGACCTCCAGTGGAGGATACACCAATGACCCAGGAGGAGGTGTGTGGGGTGGGTGTGTACGTACTTGTACAGGAGGTGTGTGTGGGGTGGGTGTGTACGTACTTGTACAGGAGGTGTGTGTGGGGTGGGTGTGTACGTACTTGTACAGGAGGTGTGTGGGGTGAGTGTGTACATACTTGTACAGAAGGTGTGTGTGGGATGGGTGTGTACGTACTTGTACAGAAGGTGTGTGTGGGGTGGGTGTGTACGTACTTGTACAGAAGGTGTGTGTGGGGTGGGTGTGTACGTACTTGTACAGGAGGTGTGTGGGGTGGGTGTGTACTTGTGGGGTGTTAGGATAGGTGGGTGTGGGTGAGGGTGTGGAAGGGCACCTGTGTGGGGGATGGAGGGGGTGAGTGTCTGGGTGTGGGTATGGGGAGTGTGAGTGTGGTTGTGTTGGCACTTCCCTGTACTCCTTGCACTTCTCATTTCAGGCACCCTTGGACCAAGACACTTATGAGAAGACCATGAAGACCGTGAAGACCGTGGTCCTACTAAGCCAGGGAGTCCCCGTGAAGGAGGTGTCAGAGTATGCCTCAATGGTGATGGAAGTGGGGAAGGCTCTCCGAGAACTGGTCCAGAGAGTGGAGGAAGTGAGGGAGACCTTACCTGAATCAGAACACCAAGAGGTCTGTGTGTTCGTGTTCGCGCGTGTGTGTGTGTGTGTGCTTGTGTGTTCATGTGTGTGTGCCCGTGTGTGTGTGCGCGCATATGTGTTTGTGTGTGTTCGTCTGTGTGTTCGTGTGTGCATGTGTGTGTGTGTGTGTGTGTTCGTGTGTGCGTGTGTGTGTGTGTGTGTGCTTGCGTGTGTTTGTGTGTGTGTGTGTGTGTGTGTGTGTGCGCGTACGTGTGTATGCATGCATGTGCATGTATTGAGTATGTATGGACCCCTCAAACACGCCACCTTATCAACTGCTGTCAATCTCAGATACTGATGGCTGTGAAGATGGTCAACTCAGATATGATGAGGATATTCAAGTCCATGAAGGAATGTCAGCAGTTCCAGCACACAAACGTGGTCAATGACTTCAAACGTCAGATGCTCCAAGAAGCTCACTGTCTCGGTCAGAATGTAAAGAGCTTGTTTGAGACAGTGAACACCGCCATGGCTGTTGCCAAGACAATGTAACAGACTGAATTTTGTATTTATGCCTACTTTTCTAAGAAACGTGGTTCTCTTACTCTTAAAAGCATGAGTTGATTGCGGTTTATTGTGGTGTGTTTTATTTTAGACCGTGTATGGTGTAATATATGTGTTGTACACATTCTTTGGATATCTGAGATGATTTGATCACGTGGGTTTATCGGCGGTTAAGGGGCGCGTGACGTGCATGTGATCTATACCGTGTAACTCTAGTTCCTCTGTCTCGGCGATCTCGGCGGGAGCTTTTGCCGGTTCGTCGAACTCTTTTGATGGAAGAAATACGGGTTGGTATCCGCGTTGTGCGAGGGCCTGATTGGGAGTGGTCGGATCAGGACGGCGGGGAAGGATGTGTCGGGACAGTCGTCAAGTACGACCCCTTGAAACAGAAGGAGGTCTTTGTCTGCTGGGACAACGGGACCCTTGCGAACTATCGATGTTGTGACCCCTACGACCTCCGAGTACTGGACAGCTCTCAATCTGGTAGGTTTATCCCCCTCGCTCGCTCTCTCACTGTGTGTGTGTGTGTGTGTGTGTGTGTGTGTGTGTGTGTGTGTGTGTGTGTGTATGTGTCTGCCTGTGTGACACATAAATATATGTGTCTTCTAGCTCTAAATGTCCCTATATACTAGTACTCTGTATTGAGGTGGGGTCATGTGTATGCATTGCTTCATCCTTTAGGTATCCGTCACGAGGGTGTGGTCTGCAATGGGTGTTCAACCACACCCTTTTATGGAACTAGGTGGAAATGCACCCAGTGTTCCGGGGTGGACTTGTGTTCACAATGTTACCATAGCGACAAGCATAATATCCACCATCAGTTCATAAGGATGCCTGTACCAAACGGACCAAGGTGTGTGTGTGTGTGTGTGTGTGTGTGTGTGTGTGTGTGGTCGGAGTATCTTGTAAGGATGTACTGCACTTTCATATGTCTGACACTGCTTTGTCTCAAACGCACATACAAGTGTAGTGATCAATTAGCTGGTCTTTGTGTTTGATTTGCTCCATTATAAGTGTGTTTGAACAGCCATCGTCTCTGTTTCTTGATGACGAGGGTGAATGGCTGGCATTTCCACTAGTCAGTGTTAGCAAGGGTGTTGTTTGGTGGCAAGGGAGAGGTTTACTTTCCATGCCTCATCTGGTGTGAGGGGGAGTGTTGTGATAAGGTGACTTCAGCATGTGATCATGCCGGGTGATGATTGGCTGGTTATCACCTGTAGCTGGGCCGTAGTGGGGGAGTGGGCGCTGATATTATGGGACTAATTGGATGTCGTTGTCATGGTAACTCTCTAATGCTCATTGTATATACTCACTCACAGTACTGTTTGTGTGTGTTGATGGCTTTAATGGTTCTAATAGTAAGCTTGGACCAATGGTAGATCAACTAGTAGCTGCTATTACTGTAAAGGCACACACACACACACACACACACACACACACACACACACACACACACACACACACACACACACACACACACACACACACACACACACACACACACACACACACACAGTGAGTACATAATTAGTCTGTCCACCTGGCAGTGATAGTGCATACCCCCATATGCATGCCATTCCTTCTGCCTTATGTGTGGAATGATCTGTGGGCATCTCACAGTTGTAGGGGTGTGACCATATGTCTGTGGTGTGCGGGCATTCTCTACATTTGGACTGCATTCCACTAATAAATTGCTCCATTTATGTCTCTATAAGGATGGATAAGATGGCCGTCGCTTACAAGTGGTTTGTGATAACCCCCCTAACTGTCATGCCAGCCATACTTTGGGCTGGTGAATGCACATGCACTGCATACCAAGAGTGACCCAGTCTGTGGAATTTAGGAGGAGTGGAGGGTGTGATGGTTATCGGGAGTGGAGGGTGTGATGGTTATCGGGAGTGGAGGGTGTGATGGTTATCGGGAGTGGAGGATGTGATGGTTATCGGGAGTGGAGGATGTGATGGTTACCAGGAGTGGAGGGTGTGATGGTTACCAGGAGTGGAGGGTGTGATGGTTATCGGGAGTGGAGGATGTGATGGTTATCGGGAGTGGAGGATGTGACGGTTATCGGGAGTGGAGGGTGTGATGGTTATCGGGAGTGGAGGATGTGATGGTTATCGGGAGTGGAGGATGTGATGGTTACCAGGAGTGGAGGGTGTGATGGTTATCGGGAGTGGAGGATGTGACGGTTATCGGGAGTGGAGGATGTGACGGTTATCGGGAGTGGAGGGTGTGACGGTTATCGGGAGTGGAGGGTGTGACGGTTATCAGGAGTGGAGGGTGTGACGGTTATCGGGAGTGGAGGATGTGATGGTTATCGGGAGTGGAGGGTGGGATGAATCCCAATAATTGCGGGTATTTATTGTAAATGAATAATAAATGGTAAAAAGTATAATAATTATGTAATTATGATCAATCACAATTATGTTATGATCAATTGTTTGTATTGATGTGTTCCAGGATTTCTGTCTGTCAATCTCGGTCGTCTGGCAAGAAGGTGTTTTCCAGAGGAATCTATCCAGGTGCAAAGATCATCCGTGGCAAGGACTGGGTGTGGCAGGATCAGGATGGGGGGTGTGGCAAGCGGGGCAAAGTGATTGGTATTGAGCACTGGAATGAGTCCAGTCATCACAGTGGAGTGATGGTGGAATGGGACCATGGATCCCGGAACATGTACCGCCTTGGTTACGAGGGGAAGGTGAGGATAACGAGTGTTGAGACCCCCGTCATTGTAGGCTGTACTGAGTGGACCTCTATAATCTACCCACATGTTGAGATCTCCCCATCATTGTAGGCTGTACTGAGTGGACCTCTATAATCTACCAACATGTTGAGATCTCCCCATCATTGTAGACTGTACTGAGTGGACCTCTATAATCTACCCACATGTTGAGATCTCCCCATCACTGTAGACTGTACTGAGTGATGTCACTTCCTGTCCTGTTGCTAGGTTGACCTCAAAGTTGCCAAGGAGGCCAAAGGACGTCCATACTATCGTGAGCACCTCCCGTTGCTAGGGGAGACCAAAGTCCGGAGAAGAGGCTCTGTAGCCCCCGGGGACTATGTCCGTATCGACCGGGACATCTTTGTTGTTCGGGAGAAGCAAGTCGGACATGGAGGGTGGTCCCAGGGGATGATGGAGGTATGCATGTTGCTATGGTGATCTGTTTCCGTGACCACACCCACATACTTTCAGCACACAAATATTATGATGCTTATTAACCTTGTTGGGCGTCTCTGTGGGTGTTGTTGTCACTTGACTTCTACATCTGGATGTAACATGCTGTGTCTTGTGGTGTGGATGTAACATGCTGTGTTATGTGGTGTGGATGTAACATGCTGTGTCTGGGGGTGTTGATGTAACATGCTGTGTTATGTGGTGTGGATGCAACATGCTGTGTCTGGAGGTGTGTCTGGGGGTGTGGATGTAACATGCTGTGTCTGGGGGTGTGTACGTAACATGCTGTGTTATGTGGTGTGGATGCAACATGCTGTGTCTGGAGGTGTGTCTGGGGGTGTGTACGTAGCATGCTGTGTCTTGTGGTGTGTACGTAACATGCTGTGTTATGTGGTGTGGATGCAACATGCTGTGTCTGGGGGTGTGTCTGGGGGTGTGGATGTAACATGCCATGTTTGGGGGTGTTGATTCACTAGTGTATCATTGATTGTATATAGTCTATGTCCAATATTGGCCGCGTGGTTGCTATTGACAACGAAGGTGATGTTGTCGTTGCCTATCCGAGTGGTGGTAAGTGGACCTTTAACTCGGAGCTCCTCACAAAGGTGATAGTGGAACAACCCACTCCCAAGGAGGAGTCCGTGAAGCATCCTCTGAAGAAAGGAGACTTTGTGAAGATATTGGGGGATGTTCGGAAGGTCAAGCTACTTCAGGTCGGCCATGGGGAGTGGGCAGAGACTATGCGGGAGGTGAGTGAGTCTGTGCAGCTGAGGGAGATGGACCAGTGTCAGTTGCTTGAGGGGTTTTCCCCATGTAGACCCTGGGTCATGTTGGGCAAGTGATGGGGGTTTACCCTGATGGGGACATCAAGGTGAAGGTGACCGGTCAGGACCGGTTATGGACACTCAATCCCGAATGTGTCGTCAAAGTTGAGCCAGACTCCGCCCCCTTGACACCTTCCACCACAGGTACGTTCATTGTCATAACAACATATGATTCTTGCGAAAATGGAACACTTAAAAAGCACACACACAATCTGTATTCCATACCACTGAAGAAGAAAGCAGTTAGCTGTTGAAGCGTTTGGTGTTAGCAATTATCTGTCTAATGAATTACATTGAATTCTTGATATTATGATTCTTGATGGGAAGTTTCTCCAAACACCATGCTTCATATTCAAATTGTGTTTAAATTGAAGAAATGTTTACATTAGAGGAATTGTTTGTATTAGAGATGTGTTTGATTGGTGTGTTTAATTATGTGGTGACTGTGGTTGAAAAAACAAGTTCCTGGGGTTGCCATGGTGCTCATTCAAACATCCCCACCGCCCCCAGAACACTTGTCAGAGATGCTGAGGACAATCTTTGAAACACACATGCCAACGCACAAGGTGGAGGGTCTCCTGAATGCTGCTTCAAATGGCAACCTGTCTGTTGTCATGGAGATATTGAAAAGTCAACAATGTGGTGTGAACGACAAACATGAGGGCCAAACAGCTCTCCACGTGGCTTGTCAGAACGGCCATCTTGATGTCATCAAGTATCTGCTGGGACAAGGAGCCAACCTGGAGGTTGAAGTGAGTGGTGCATGTGTGTATGAGTACACACAATACACGCACGCATGCACGCACACACACACACACACACACACACACACACACACACACACACACACACACACACACACACACACACACACACACACACACACACACACACACACACACACACACACACACACACACACACACACACACACACACACACACACACACTGATGTTATTTCCTCCACAGGACAGCCTAGGGGCTTACCCTGTCCACTACGCTGCTATTGGAGCAGAACCAGATGTTGTGAAGCTGCTAGCTCAGGAAGGAGCAGACTTGAATGTCCGTAACCGTCGGCAACAAACACCACTTCATGTAGCAACAGTTAAAGGTCACATGACAGTCATACGGACCCTCCTATCTCTACACTCCCATGCCAGTCTCCAGGTGAGGCCAAATGATCCACATTGTGTGGTGGGCTGGGTGGTGGGTGGTGGGTGGTGGGTTGAGTGGTGGGTTGAGTGGTGGGTTGGGTGGTGGGTTGAGTGGTGGGTGGCGGGTGGTGGGTTGAGTGGTGGATGCTGGGTGGTGGGTTGAGTGGTGGGTGGTGGGTTGAGTGGTGGGTGGTGGGTTGAGTGGTGGGTGCTGGGTTGAGTGGTGGGTGTTGGGTGGTGGGTTGAGTGGTGGGTTGGGTGGTGGGTGGTGGATTGAGTGGTGGTGGGTTGAGTGGTGGGTGGTGGGTGGTGGATGGTGGGTTGAGTGGTGGGTGGTGGGTTGAGTGGTGGGTGGTGGATGGTGGGTTGAGTGGTGGGTGGTGGGTTGAGTGGTGGGTGTGACATCGGATGAAGATGATTGTTTTTCTGATGATAGGACTTGGACGGTGACACTCCTTTGCATGATGCCATCAACAAGAAACGCGAGGACATCGTTGAGCTCCTCATGGAACATGGGGCTGACCCTTCTGTCATGAACAAGAACGGTTTCAACGCTATACATTTAGCTGCACTAAAAGGCAGTTCGGGGTAGGTAATTATAGGGTTATCCTCATTGTTCACTGTTTTTGGAACAGCTAGAGATTACTATCAATGACGTTCTCCCACAGACCAATGCGGATGATGTTGTCACGGTTACCGGTTACTTGTTCTGTCGATGATGTGAAAGATGATGGTTTCACTGCTCTCCATCTAGCTGCTCTGAACAACCACCGAGCTGTAGCTGAGTTACTCCTAGAACATGTATGTTGTGCTGTATGTACTGTGTGTACTGTGTGTACTGTATGTACTGTGTGTACTGTATGTACTGTGTGTACTGTATGTACTGTGTGTACTGTATGTACTGTATGTACTGTGTGTACTGTATGTACTGTGTGTACTGTGTGTACTGTATGTACTGTGTGTACTGTGTGTATTGTGTGTACTGTGTGTACAGTGTATATTCTTGCTCGATGTAGGGAGCTTCAAGGAATGCTCAGAACCTACGTAAGGCAAGTCCTCTACACCTGGCCATTGAACGGCAGAATGTGGAACTGGTCAGGGTGAGTCTGAATGTGCGGTTGTCTAGACGTCCAGTCAATTAGCACACCTGTATTGTCGGAGACAATACGTTCATATCCTCCCCTACTGCAGCTCCTGGTGGATAGCGGTGCCAACACCAATGTGCAAGATAAAGATGGCCGCACTCCCCTGCACGAAGCGGTGCAGTCACATATGTTGACACAATTGAGGAAGTTGACAGGAAGTGCTTCTGACCTTACCGCTGTGAGTGTGCGGAGGTATAGGTGTGGCTCCATGAGTGGCGGAGGTATAGGGTGTGGCTCCATGAGTGGGCGGAGGTATAGGTGTAGCTCCATGAGTGGGCGGAGCTATTGGGTGTGGCTCCATGAGTGGGCGTAAGTGTAGGGTGCATTCATTAACATGTCTATATTCATTGGTTGGCAATTTACCTTTTTCAGGCATTTACGGGAATGACCACGCCCACTGAAAAGAAGAGCAGTGCATCGATAGCCTCCTTCCTGGTGTCTCAAGGGGCAGACCCTTTCATTAAGAACAACAATGACCAGACGCCAATTGACCTGTGTTCTGACCCAAATCTGAACAGAATTCTAATAAAAGCCCACCAAGAGTGTCGACAGTGAGCAGTGATCCCATGATATTGATGTTGTTGTTGCTGTTGTGTTGCAGTTGTTGTTGTTGTTGTTGTGTTGCTGTTGTGGTTAGGTTAGGTTAGGTAGTCTTATTCAAACTGGGAAGGCCTTTAACCCATCGGGCTACTATACTAGGCACCCAGGAGTAGATAGCAAGTACTAAAATCAAACAAACATGCAAACAAGAGTAACAACAAGCAAAATAAGCAAAATTATTAACAATAATAATTTAAAATAATAAATACCAAATATTGATCACAAACATTAATGAAATAAAATGAAATTGTACAATTGGCAATTCAAGTTGTGTTGCAGTTGTTGTTGTGTTGTAGTAGTTGTTGTTGTTGTGTTGCAGTTGTTGTGTTTCAGTTTTTGTTGTGTTGTAGTTGTTGTTGTGTTGCCATTGTTGTTGTGTTGCAGCTGTGGTTGATGTTGATAGCAGTGTTTTGACTACCTGGCTTCTTCCTCAGAATCATGTCCACCACTCCTAACTTCAGCGACTCCACCCACTCTTCAAGCCCCTCCTCTTCAGTCAGTGCAGAGTGTGTTGTCTGTTCGGACAGCGAAAGGGACACTGTTCTCCTCCCCTGCTGCCACCTTCTCCTGTGTTGGTCTTGTGCTCAGAGAGTTAAGAAGTGTCTCCTCTGCAAAGAGCCCGTCGACCGGAAGGAGAAGGTGATTCCTTTCAACACCCTGGTTACTGGAAGTTGATTGGTCGGAATTGTTTCATTTTGAACATTCAGATCTCCCCATCATTGTAGACTGTACTGAGTGGACCTCTATAATCTACCCACATGTTGAGATCTCCCCATCATTGTAGACTGTATTGAGTGAACCTCTATAATCTACCCACATGTTGAGATCTCCCCATCATTGTAGACTGTACTGAGTGAACCTCTATAATCTCCCCACATGTTGAGATCTCCCCATCACTGTAGTGAACCTCCATGTTCTCTGTAGGTTGAGGAGTGCATTGTTTGTTCTGAAAAGCTTTCTGAAGTCATTTTCTTACCTTGTGGTCATATCGTCACTTGTGAAGGTGAGGGTGTGGTCAAGCCTAGAGTAAAACCCTGCAATATTAATGCAGTGTATTGGTATCCTAACAGAATGTGGCAGGAGAGTGAAGAAATGTTTGACTTGCAAGGAAACAGTGATGGAAAAGAAAGCCATGATCCGCCCAGTTAACAACACTTCACCAGGTTTGTGGGCGTGGTCGGTAGTTGCAGTTTATCAATTGAGGGAGTGTCTGTGCATGTGTATGTGTGAGTGTGTGTGGGGGGGGATGTATGTGTGTGGGTGGGTCTGTGTGTATGTTTTGAATTTTTATGAAGTGTATTTGTTTGGACACATGATCACACATTAAAATTAAATTTTAATATTATTGTAGATACTTTGGGGAATCCCCTAAGCGATAGTCAGAACAAGCACCTACTGAAGGAGGTTGAAAGACTCAAGGATCAGGTATGTAACCATAGCAACTGTTATCTGGGTGCCACCATAGTAACTGTCACTTTAGTGAATAAAATGCTTTTATATTTTTGTTGTCATAGCTACAATGTTCAATCTGCTGCGATCGTAAGAAGAACTGTGTGTTGAACTGTGGACACACGTTCTGCCAAATGTGTGCGGACCAAATGAGGAGTTGTCCAATCTGCACCAAACCCATTGAAAAGAGATTAATTATGTACAACAGCTGATAGTGACTGAGAACTTGAACATATTTTTATTATTGGACATCCACTGTTTTTGTACTTTTCCTTACAATTGACCCACATTGCAATCTCCTGTGACCATTGGTTGTACGTCCAGTACACAACACCACATGTTCGGTAAATCTTGTACTCAACTGTGCTCCTGCTCTGTCTCATAGCGTCATGGTAACGGGAATAGGGTGCCAGTCCCCTCAAGGTTGAACCTTGTGGACACAGAAGTAGACTCTCTCTGTCGTGCACTTGTACACACAATTGACCAACAATGCCTCAATGGGATTCACCCGGCTTCTGGTATGTATCGTCCTCCCACTGATATTGTACATAATAATATGTATATGGGGAACAATGGGATGTATGTGATTAGTGGTGTTATTCCTATGTTAATTACTCTGAGTCTCATGAATAATTGAACTGCACACATGCATACCACCCACACACACAGTTGAATCTAGTCGACCGTATCCCATGGCCAATAGTTGATATTACAAGATGTTGAGGTGTTCAACGTAATCCATAAATACTCCAGTGTTGATACATACATAACTTGTGGTTAAAATGTCTGTTACTTCATGCACAAGTGTTGCACACATGCATACCATCCACACACAGTTGAATCTAGTCGACCGTATCCTAATAGTTGATATTACAAGATGTTGAGGTGTTCAATATAATCCATAAAGACCCCAGTGTTGGGTGTACATACATAACTTGTGGTTAAAATGTCTGTTACTTCATGCACAAGTGTTGCACACATGCTTTGCACAACACGACACACACAACTTTACCTGTTTACAAAAATACCAATAAATAAGGTTTGCCAGTCATAAATTTACATACATACCAGTGGTCAGTATTAAAAATTTGTACTTGTATATATGCGTAATTATGGATACATCAAATTAACTGATCAGATTTGAACAACTAATTCCTCTGAAAGTTGCCTTATTTGGTTTAATGAACAACCCATGGTTATGTTTACTGGAGAAGAGAAAAAGAGTTTTTGACAACAGAAGTAATTAAAATCAATTATTACACCAAGAGGAAATATTGCAGGAGTATTATAGACTTAATTGTAACATCAGAAATGAGCATGGTCGTCCTCTCACCATGAAAAATATGTTTTTCCCTTCACCGTCCCATTGTGACGCCCAACAGATGATCTGAACTCCACCCCCAGCCACATACCATCCGCAAAGTCTGTCTTGCCGATATACCTCACTGTTGCCATGGTACCATGAACAAAAACATTCATACCCTTCAGAATGGCACCATAATGATGACATAGCAACTACGTCATAGCAACCAACGTGAATTAGTCCAAAGCTCACCACTTTCAGCTTCAGCTGTTCTTTTGGAGATGAAACTGAAGAAGTTGACAATGATTTGTTGAGAGACTTTCTACCACTCCCACTGGATTGTCTGTGATAGGTCATAAGGTCACATGAAATCACATGACAATGACATCATTCACATATATTATACAAACTCTATTAATCTTCTCTTTGAAAGAGTAGGTAGTCTTGAGCTTGAAGGTGTTGACACTTCGGAATTCGGTGTTGACAAGCCAGAGGGAGTGGCCATCCCGTCAACATCAAGGAAGCCATTTTCAGACAATCTATCAATCAACCGTGACATGACATCACATGACACAGTCTGTCAGTGAGCACAGTTTACCTCTTCACTTTGGTGGGCGGGGCAAACACACCATGGTTACTGGCACAAGTGAAGTACCTTTCTCCATTGACAGAGCCATCATTTTTACCTTGAGCTTCGTCCAACTCAACTCCAAACCACCAACTGTGGGCGGGGTAAAAGGTGTGGTCAGCAAACAGACAAAGACTCTGGCTGGAGCCCTCTCTCTTACACACACACACACACACACACACACACACACACACACACACACACACACAAGTATTGCACCAGTCCCAGTCACACACACACAGACACAAAGCAACACACACACACACACACAAGTATTGCACCAGTCCCAGTCACACACACACAGACACAAAGCAACACACACACACGCAGCAACACACACACACACACACACACATGCACATACATACACATATGTACACAGACCCACACATACATATGTACATCCACACACACACCCAGTAGCAAACTTGGTCGGTCCAGAATACTGAATGATTCCACTTTTCTGTCCTCCAACAATCACACGATCTCCAACCTGTAGACGTGTGCATGAGTGCATGTTAACCCTGATGCTCAACCCAGTACATGTTAACCCTGATGCTCAACCCAGTACATGTTAACCCTGATGCCCAACCCAGTGCATGTTAACCCTGATGCTCCACCCAGTGCATGTTAACCCTGATGCTCAATCCAGTGCATGTTAACCCTGATGCTCCACCCAGTACATGTTAACCCTGATGCTCCACCCAGTGCATGTTAACCCTGATGCTCAATCCAGTGCATGTTAACCCTGATGCTCAATCCAGTGCATGTTAACCCTGATGCTCCACCCAGTTCGTTACAGCTGAGCGAGCCACAACTCACGTTTAGTCTGTCTCCAGATACAAGCTGACGTGTAGTCTTGACGACATGATTGAAATTGCTCAATTTTGGCGATGAAGCACTTCTGGGTTTCAATTTCGAATTCGATTTTGAAGTGGAAGTTTGAACCCGAGACAACTCTTCACCACTCATTACAGGAGCGTTAGGGGACAACGGGGTGAAGCCACCTAAGCACACGCACAATGTGTAATAAAAACACACCAACAGAACAACAACAGGTCTCACCTTTGTCAACAACTTTGTTGTCTTGTTTGTTATTGATATGTTCACTTGTGAAAGTGATGTGTAGTGATGGGGTGTGCGAGAGTGGGTGTGTCTTTGAGGGGGAGGAGTTAGGTGGGATGGGTCTGGCAAGAGCATCTTCCAATGTGCTCTTCATTTCCATGGCAACCGAGTAGGACACGCTGTTTTCTGGAGCATCAGGTATATAATCAACAGGGATTTTCCCCAAGTTGTCAGCAATTGTGGGATCTGCCCCTCTCGATAGCTGAAGAGAGTACGAGTTGTACAGTGTGAGTCATACAGTGTGAGTTGTACATTCTGAGGTGTACAATGTGAGTTGTACAGTGTGAGTTGTACAGCTCTCAACACGTATGCATGTTACATACGTACGTATGTCGATGGATACTGACCAATGCTTTGAGAGTCTCTTTGCTCATGTTGAGAGCAGCAATGTGAAGAGCTGTTCCATTGTTGAATGACGAGGATTTGGTGTTTACGAGGTCTAGAAGATCAACCAAGAATTGGAGGTAAGGCAAGACCAAGATGACCCATCACATTGAATATCACAACAATGATATACACATGGTAACCATGGTAACAAAAGTCCTCACCCGGTGCCACATCCAGCAGAGTGTCCACGGCAGACTCAACATTGAAGAAGGCTGCATAATGCAGAGAGTTCATGTCTGTCCAGTGACACCTCAGTCGGCAGTCGGCTCCTTTGTTCACCAACATCTGGACCACACTGGAGGCCTGTGTTCCCCTCCCCACACCATCTAGAGTGTGGAAACACAGGGTCGTCAGCACCGAGCACACACCGAACAAGGTATGGAATACAACCAGGAGAAAGGCTCCTTCACAATAATAGGTTTTAGGAGTACAGTAGAACCCCACAAGTGAAACCAATTCTGATTGAGGTGGTCCTAATTCAGATGTTGGAAACGAATGGTGGAGTAATCCACTCACAACCATGCATGTGTGATGGTCTGCATGCAGGTGTGATGGTCTGCATGCATGCGTGAAGTCCCTCATAATGCTCTGTTAAGCTCACAAACGGACAAGTGCACTAATCCCATTAGTAGACCAAACAACATCAGATTATCGAAGTTACTTGATCATTGTTACGGTTAAACCCAATCTTTATTCCATTACCACAACTTAATGGAGGAATTATCTAGAGAATACTACCACTTCCTGTGCCTATACGGCTTCACGCTACATCTAGTTGTATGGATTCTCTGTCAAACAAGATACTATGAGCTATTAATGGGCATGAATGCATACTTCATTGATCAAAACAACCTGTGAGTATACACAGAAGACAGCTAAAGTATACACACACATAATATGTAATACGTATGTACACACACTTGGTCATTTTCACAGGCATGAATGGAAATGTACGCACACACACACACACACACACACACACACACACACACACACACACACACACACACAACACACACACACACACACACACAACACACACACACAACACACACACACACACACACACACACACACACCACACGCACAGAACTGACCTGCCCCAGACTTGACAGCATAGTGGAGCAGACTGAGGTCTGATAGTCCGTCCTTATCATTGACATGAGCTCCACGACGTAGTACCTCACGAGTCAAAGAAGATATGTTTTGCTGTATCTGAGGGACCCACTGTCTCATGACAGCAAATATCTGTGGTATTGTGGTGTCCGGACTAACAACAAGAAAGTTTAGTTCAACACACACATACACACACACACACACACACACACACACACATACACACACAAGTATTGCACTGGTCCCAGTCACACACACACAGACACACACCTCAACAAAATCTCTTGACAGCCATCACAGTAGGGGTCAAAGTACACCAGATCTTTCTCCCTACACTGAAAACAATACAAATCATGTATCAGGTAATCATGACAACACTACCACATCACCTGGTGATTACAGCACTACATCACCTGACCAAGTACCACATAAAACTAAGGCTCAACAAGTATGTTCGGTACAACCAACTACAAGCAATTAGCGAAGGTGTGTGCGTGGGCGATATTGCCACAACAGCCACAGGGACCTTACCAGTCTACTACTCCCGAGAGACTGCACCACTGGTGATATCCCAACTATCATAACCCATCAATGCATGACCTGATCTATCCAAGGAATGACCAGTTTAAATGATGTGGTTTGAACCTTCATTGGCTCACCAATCCCTCTCCTTCAATTTTGGACACGTGTGTGCTGAGGATTGGAATTATCGACGTACCAAACACACTGATTGGACCCCATTAATTGTGGTGAATTTATGGATATTCCTAGTGGTCACATGGACGATTCCAGCATTGAAACTGAGAGATGACTGTGAACTGTCGGACAATTCCCTCAATACTAACCTCCTTACACAACAAGGGCTCAGTGGGTGGGTGTGAAAGGGGCGTGTCTCTCGTAGGACGACTGAAGTCCACCAAAGTGAAGCCTCCGCTTGTCTGTAGGAGAGATCAGAGGCATTCTTGGAACATGTCACATATTTACGAGATTAGCTGGGACATACTTCACAAGCTACAGACACCAACAAAATGACACACATCAACTGTCATGAAAAATATGGTCCGATGCCAAAAACAGTCCCCGGGGACCATAAATAGTGGCAAAACCAGTCCGTGCGGACAGGTTTCCGACATCCTGAATGGTCCGCTTGTGCCTAACCCTAACCATTTTTGATGGCATATTGAGTCCCAGGGAGACCAAATATGGTGCCAAAAAAGTCCGGGGGACCACTCTAGGCGGGGACCACTTTTCGTATGACATCAACCATACGGTACTAGCTGGTAGGACTGCTTAACCTGGACCGCTGACGATCTGGGCTTATGTGTGTACATGCTGTATCATGATCTGATCAGTCTATGGTCAAACCATCACAGGCGAACTCTCCATCAACACAATACACCTTGTCAAACCCCCAACAACATCAAGACCGTCTGGTGGAGCCGAACATACGTCCTTGCCCATATTCCTTGGCTCTGCGCGACTAGCACGCCACCAAGTCCACAGGTCATCGTCTAACCGACAGGTCGATGACTCGGGTGTAGGACTCGCGGGTTGGGGTATCGAAGGACGCGGAGCAGTCAGTGGTATCGACCGCGACTGTACACGACGCTACTATCCTTTACTTACAACTACTGTTATATCGCACACACATACACCCGTCTATACGGCATTAAAGATGAGGCGGCGAAGTACCAGTGACAGACAAAAGGACTATTTCGTACACTAAGCTATTTGGCTAAATTTCACCGCGCAAAACGCAGTCAAACTTTGTAGCTACATCAAATATACACATATCTGGCTAAAATAGAGTAGCTCACAATACCGAGCCATCTCAGTTCCTCACCATCGTCCTGTACCGCTCTTCTGCTCCACAAACGCTGACAAACCTAACGGCACACACCCAACAGCTCGTTATAGCACGTCCGAGACGAGGGGAAGCCCTCGTGATCACCAGGAGGCGTGGCCTCACAATTCTCGCCCAACGACCGGCGGCCGACTATCTCAAAATTCAGTTATTTCTTAACATCACCATTGCTCCAACAAGCTAGTGGGGGTTCTGTCGACGGTAGGACAGCAGACGGAAGCTGCAGTTTACATTAGCTTTATTCATCACTGTGACAACGAGGAGGGTACCACAGCAGCTGGATACCCCATATTACCATGAATTGCAAAGACACTAGGGTGGGGTCTCCTCAGAAGGACACATCAGAACCAGCCATTCAATCCAATGTAGAGAGGTTGTTCATTCTTAAGAGGTGGAAATGTATTAGCACTGCGAGAAAGTCCATTTCTGGTCTCTCTGAGAGTGTCCTTTGTAGAGAGGTAAATTCTATTGTTCAGTGTCCTTTAATAGAGGTTCCACTGGTTACCACACAGTTTAATCAATAGTACACACAGCTACAGTTGTGGTATCCAAGTACCTGCTGTATTTATTGTAACGGATGAAAGAGATTCAAAATACATAATTTAGTCCATTGACTATGAACAGTGTAACTACGTACATTAGAAGTCTGCATAATGGATGTGTCTCTGAGTGAGCAAATGTGCGCGAGGGTCAGTACAGATTAACAACACACCAACACTTGTAAAAATGTGACATACACAAGCTGTGACACAAACCACAGTGTGTTGTCTCCATGGTAACAGATGACAAACAAAAATGGCTGCTTGATGCCTCTAGTAGTGGTTGTCATCATCCACTCCCGTGGCATGCACTGCTTGGTACCGGGTTCGGTGACTGATCACCTTCCAGAGGTCCTGTGAAACGAATGGCAAGATCACATGATGAGATTCCAGTATCGAACAGCACAAACCAATCAAATTGATCAGTGACGACACTGGAAAAGCTCAATTCACCACTATCAAGAAGCTGACTTCAAACACACGATACAATCAGTTCACAAGTACTAAACGGCGTCACATTTACTTGAAAATGAAACAAAGTTCATCCACACAAAGAAAATAATGATTGAGACTGTTTACGTACTTCAGTGGCAACGTTACCTTCACATTCCATTTAATATTTGAATCAAATTCAGTTTCTTTTTTCCTTTTTTGGGGATAATTTTCTGAATGTTCTTCCAAATTTAATAGCAAACAATTGTTCTTACATGAGTAAACAAGCATATTTATTTTTTGCTTGTTGGTATTTACAGTACAGTGAGGAGAAAGATTGCACGCCTTCACACGAACTAGCCAGTCAAAAACTGGTGGTACTTGTGAGTTGTGTTAGTTTATCAACAAATTCATTTTCCTTTACAGGGGAACTCTATATTAAGGACACATTCCATGTCCTGGTGTGGTAGTGTAGTGTATGGAATGACCTCTGAATTGAGGAAACCTCTGTAATAAGGACATAATTTGGAGGTACCAAAGTGTCCTTAATAGAGAGATCCCACTCAATATTAAATTCACTTAAGTGTAAGTGTGTTTATCTGTGAGCTGTGTGATTATAGGCTACAATGCGTTCATATTATTCAGTATTACCTTATTATATCTATTCCTATCACCGATCCACTTCTTTGCACTCAACAACTATTTTATTTTCACTTATAAATCCAATGAAATCCTCTGGTCGAATAAACCAGGTTTGTTATGTTACTCTGGATATGCATAATACATACCTAAGTGGTTTATAATCACGGTTTCCAAGGTGATTGTATAATCATTAGTGTTACTGGTACTCTGCCACCAGCTACACCGAAAGTACTGTTCATATTTGAGAGCATCAAAAATTCTCTATTATCTGAATTGATGGGGGAAAATGATATCAACTGGGCCAAATAGTCAGTTCCTTCCATGACATAGGGTAGTTCAAAGATGAGTTTAATGTGGGGGATAGCCACTTTCAAGACGAACTTCACTCGTTGCACTTAAGATCACCATTTGTTATACATTTGTATCACACCTCAGTAGTACTGTCCACTGGGTGGTGTCTTCACATAAGGACACACACACACAGTTGGTCATTCAGCACGTGTGCAGTGGTCTGTTCAACAATCACAGAGTTGTCACTTGTTTCTCATCATCATTTCCAATCATATGTAGTAGTCAAGTAATATTTCAAATTATAATCGTTTCCATTGGAAACATCATTTGAAGTGACTAAGCTAATGCAGGAAACTAAAATAGTTACGAGTAAGGTTTGTCATGTCACATGATAGTCATGTGGTCACTATTCAAGTATAAAGTGCTCCTCAACTCACATTCTTTGACATGCTCCTAGGGGTAGTGAACGGTAGTCATGGTAACAGTCATTAAACACTTGAGAAATATCGTTCGAAATTCAAAATGTAGATTCTACTTGTGCCAATCTAATGGTTGCCACGACCACATATTACCTGTTATTAGTTTAAGAGTTGCATTTCCAAAATAACACATTACATGTTCAACAGAGTACACATGTCAAATGGCCTGTGATAGACAAACTATCACACAAAGACTTCAAACTTGTACAGCTATGTGATTACATGTGACACACAATATAAACTACCACGCAATGAATATATATGTGGTCTCGAGTGGTTTGGAGTATCAAAGTTATCGAGTTGAATATTTCATCCTTGAGTACCCGACAATACATATACGTATGAGTTATGACTAACCTCAGTACGGTTGGTAGCGTTGACCCATTCCCACGCGCCCACCACGCCCCCGGCCACCCCGCCCTCTCGGTGGACCACTCCTAGGACTTCTACTTGGATAAGAGGAGTCCCTCAATGGTGGACGCCCACTACTTCCAGAGCTGGAACCTACGTTATGCGTACAAATAGACAAAAAGGAAGAAATGATGATGATTACATATGATTGTACACATTTCACGGAGGTTAACACATGAACCCTGTGCACATACGTACGTATGTATATATACTGTATAGCGGAAAAATATAGCACTCAAACAAGTATTTTGTGGTTTGTGTGTTGATTTTTTTGCTTGTAAGGGTTTTTGCCAATTAGGCCACATCACGAAAAATGCAAAATTTTCCTGCAATACTGGATGAACACATACACTGTGTGTACATACCCCAGCCGTCATAGTCTGCAAAGCTGCTGTATCCACTACCTCCACTGTATCCTCCACCATTACTGTAGCCCGGTTTGTGCTGGAGAGAATGAGCAGCAGTAGTAACCGCACAGATCACTGCAGTGATGGGGTGGTCTCAGCATGCTAGATCATAAACCACCTACACACCTGTGATGACCCATGCTAACCACCTACACACCTGTGATGAACCATGCTAACCACCTTCACACCCGTGATGACCAATGCTAACCACCTTAACACCCGCAATGACCCATGCTAACCACCTTCACACCCATGATGACCCATACTAACCACCTTCACACCCGTGATGACCCATGCTAACCACCTTCACACCCGTGATGACCCATGCTAACCACCTTCACACCTGTGGTGAATCATGCTGTGAACACAGAGCTGACAACACAAAACTCACTCTATCCCCTGGGTGATCCATTCTCCCCGATCTAGGTGGTGGTGGTGGGCGGTGTCTATGAGAGTCATGCATGTGATGAGAACGGTAGTCTCCTCCCATATCCGATTTGTATTTGGCTTCCATGGGGTCATCGAATCCGGGGACCTACACTCACAGTGGAGGAGAGACATACGATTGAACAGACAAGGACACACACACACACACTTATACACACTTGATAACATAAAAAAGACAGGGATAATCACACATACATTTTACTCTCGCATACAGAAAGGGGAGGCACCCACACAATTACATACACCTATGTACGCACCCACACCCACACACATACTGGGGGTATCAACATCTTCTGTATTTCAGCTATGCCTGCTGCACGCTTCATCTTGGCAACATCATAGGGCCCCTGTGCTTCTATCATGACGTGAAGGTTGTCGTTGAGGTGGTCGTATTTGGGGTCCCCGGACATCCTCAGCTCCTCCTCCTTGGTCCTGTCCCTCATAGACCCAGTACCCAGGATGGCTATCTTGCACTGCGTCTCCAGTTGCATCTTCTTGATGGTGCTCCCAGCCGGGCCGAGAATTCGTCCTACCACATTGTGCTATGTGTGGCGGGAAATGACAACATTCAAGTAATCGCAACAGAAACAGCAACTGGAGACTATTGGTACCTTTGGAGATGAACCGTTGAACTGGTTTATGTAGATTTTATGCGTCAGTCTGGCATTTCCATTTGATTCGACTTGAGATTTCTCGTTTTCTTCTTTCAACACCTTTTCGTATTCTGAGAACAAAAGTAAAAAAAAATCAACTTTTTGTACTCGCGGTGGATCCAGCATTCTCATATAAGACTGAACCATACCTTCCTTCAATAACCTCGATGCATGGGGGTAAGAATTATCCAGGCTGTCAAGTTCAGCTTTGATTTCAGCAGCAACATTGCGAATACTTCCAAAAGACTCCATTTTATCACAAGGGCTATAAAATCCAACTGCGCATGCTCAGTACCACACGTACTGTGTCCAGGCCGCGGACAACTGAATTTGCAGACAGCGCAGGCGATGTCGACCCTCCGTACGGTCTGTTGCATCGGGGCCGGGTACGTCGGGGGACCCACTTGTAGCGTGATTGCTTGGAAATGCCCCGAAATTTCTGTACACGTGGTCGATATTTCAAAGGAGAGAATAGACGCTTGGAATTCTGACCATCTCCCCATATACGAACCTGGATTAGCGGATATTGTGAGGGAGTGTAGAGGAAGGAACCTTTTCTTTAGTACCGACATCGAACAGAATATCCGAGAAGCTGACCTGATATTCATATCTGTCAATACGCCTACCAAAAACTTCGGAGTCGGTGAGTCCATTCGGTGCTCTTTAGCGGGAGGGTCGACTGGTGTGTGTGCGTGTGCGTGTACCAGCTGCTTGTAATCAAGCACATATTCTCATCTTTGTGTATAAATTGTACATTGAATTTATTGCTACTTTCAGATCATTTTTCGTTCAATATTGGTCACACATCGAATGCAATGTCGAATGGAGTTGCAAACACCACATAACGGTTATCACCCCCCTATAGTCCACTGCACAGACACACTATGCATCAACAGGGGTATCTCCACCAGAGTGGGGTGGTGTGTTGTGGTGTGTCATTGTCTGGGTACTCCCTGCCCTTTGTTATTGGTAAACCAATGTTATTGTTGTTTGGGACAATGAGACCAGGACAACAATGAATGTAATTATCACAGATAATGGCCCCCTTTTCTCTGTGGTGTTGGTGTACTGTTATTGCAGTCTACACCTCTCCTTGAAGTGATAGTGTGTCCTTCACTGATCTTGGCATCCCTCTATGGTGGTCACCCTTGGGACCTGAATAAGCTGCTGTTAAATAGACTGTTAAACATCTACATTTGTACTGGGTGCCGAGTGTAGTAGCCATGGATGAAAGGCTTCCCCAGAATGAATAAGCTTACCTAACCTAACCAATTAGAGAGGTGGGCTGTGTACCCCCAGGTTGAATTGTACACTACAGGTCATTCAGGGACTTCAGTGGTAACCTGGCTGTTATAGAGGGGTGGCCTGCCAATACACCTGCCATTGTGTACAGGTTCCACTGTACATTCAAAGCAAGTTGGAGTGTATGTCCCCATCTCCTCTTCTGCAGGGAAGGGTAGAGCTCCAGACCTCAAGTACATCGAGTCCGCAGCAAGGAAGATAGCGGAGTCCACACGGGAACCGAAGATAGTTGTGGAGAAGAGCACTGTCCCAGTGAGAGCTGCTGAGAGCATCTCCAGGATTCTGCAGTGCAATGCACCAGATGTTCCCTTTCAGGTAATGGAGTGGTCTTGTGGGCTAGCTGTCAGTTTATAGGGAGAAAGGTGTCACTGTCCACCAGTGTAACAGTAGATGGTGTCAAGTGTACAGTTGGAATGGGAATGGAACAGGATTTGGAATGAAATCTGGAATGGAATGAGAAACAGCATGTGCACTGGCGTGTATCCTCTTGATATGAATTTGATTATCAATTCCATTCCCATTCCACTTCCCATGATCCAGCTCATTTCACATTGTTAGCTCCCAGATGTCTGCAATTCCCAGCCTGTGGTAAGTTGGGAGATCTGTGCATTACAGGCACAATAAGGCCTCTCTAACCCCCAACACTCTCGGGGACAAACAAACCAGTTGTGCTTGGAGGGTGGTTGGGATTAGGGAGGTTTGGCAGAAACTGAAGTTAGGACTTGAAAGTCAACTCGGTTTCACAATTGAGAGGTCCCAGCTTACTAAGATCCTAAGATCAGTTTGTTGTAGTGTGGAAATGATACAAATGAATTCATTCCTGTTCCGTCTCTTTTATGTGTGTGTCAACTGCTAATCTTGTCACTTCCTCCAGGTCCTCTCTAATCCTGAGTTTCTGGCTGAGGGTACTGCCATCAACGATCTCCTCAAACCCGACCGTGTTCTCATTGGTGGAGACGAGACCCCAGGTGGTCACAAGGCCATTGATGCTCTGGTGTCAGTCTACGCCCACTGGATCCCGCGAGAGAGAATCATAACCACCAACACGTGGTCTTCAGAGCTGTCCAAGTTGGCTGCCAACGCCTTCTTAGCACAGCGGATTTCCAGCATCAATGCTATTAGTGCTGTGTGCGAGAAGACGGGGGCTAACGTGCAGGAGGTCTCCCATGCTATCGGTCTTGACAGTCGTATCGGGAGCAAGTTTCTTCAGGCAAGTGTGGGGTTCGGAGGGAGCTGTTTCCAGAAGGACGTCCTGAACCTAGTGTACCTCTGTGAGGCCTTGAACCTCCCGGAGGTGGCAGACTACTGGCACCAGGTGGTGGATATGAACAACTATCAGAGGAGACGATTTGCCTACAGGATTGTCCATCGCCTGTTCAACACAGTCACTGACAAGCAAATCACCATATTTGGATTTGCCTTCAAAAAGAACACTGGCGACACCAGGGAGAGCTCCAGTATCTACATCTGCAAGCACTTAATGGACGAGCAGGCCAGATTGGTCATATACGACCCTAAGGTTGATCCCAAGCAAATTGACTGTGATCTCAAGCACCCAGCAATCTCAGAGGATCCATCGCGTGTGGACAGGCTTGTGGGAGTGGTGGATGACCCCTACAGAGCAGCAGAGAGAAGCCACGCCCTCGTTGTCCTGACGGAGTGGGACGAATTCAAGTCCCTTGACTACAAGCGTATCTATGACAGCATGATGAAGCCAGCGTTTGTGTTTGACGGTCGCCTTATCCTGGACCATCAGTTGCTGATGAAGATCGGGTTTGAGGTGGACATTGTCGGCAAGAGAGTAGAGCCTACCTCCAACTCGGTAACAGGCTGGCCTCAGTATGCCGAGATACCTTGAGGTCCGAGCAATGGGCAGCTCTGTGTACTTGCATGTAGTGGACTCTTGTGCACATTGTATCATATCAATTTGATTTTCAATTACATAATATTATACATGCGAATCAAGTCAAATTAACATCAAATGATTTCAAAAGTGCAATACGGTTTACTATACATTGTGGCTGAGTGTGACCAGGTGATCCCTTACAAATGAGGAGTTTTGAAAAGTTCTGGAAAGTTGGCAACCTCTTCAGGAGAGTAGTCCTCTAGCTTCCTTCCAACGGGAGCCACGTTGGACAGTTTGTGGGTGATGTTAGTGTTGTAGGGAAAAGCCTGTAATTAGGGAAAAGGTGTGACAGAGGAACAAAGAGTAGTTGCCCAACTACAAGAAATACCACGTCCCCATGCTCTCACTTCATCGGGATAAAGGTGCAGTCTCCTCATCCTGTTCTTCCTGAGGTTGTTCTTGGGGAGCATCCCCTGAACTGCTTTGTATAATACCTTATTAGGAGACTTTGAGTGTAACCGATGAGCAACTACCTCCTTCAATCCACCAGGATAGCTATATCCAGTAGAAAACACAGTACGTACAGTACATACAGTACACACAGTACACACAGTACACACAGTATATACAGTACGTACAGTACATACAGTGCACACAGTACCTACAGTGCGTACAGTGCACACAGTACACACAGTACATACAGTACACACAATACATGCACTATTGACAGGATTACCCCGTATGGTGTCTGTACAGCTTTTGACTCCACTTATTCCCAGAGAATACAAGTTTCCTTGTGTTAGTGACCACAACATGGTCTCCCATGTCAACTACACAGAGAGGAGAGGAGAAATTGGACAGACACATAGCTCATATCCATGGGTACACTGCATCCTGCGAACCCCAAACACACAGGCTATTGGTATGTACATGTATGTTCAATTATGTACACACACACACACACACACACACACACACACACACACACACACACACACCTGCTGGGTGGTATATTGGCTTGTTCTTCCCTTGGAGTAATTTAGAGATGACTACAGCCACCCTCCCAACGATCTGGTCTCTCCCGTCGATATGGTACCACAGTCGGGTGTGGGTCGCTATGCTCTGTGAACAGCAGAGTAGAAGAACACGAATATACATCTCGAACTGACTAAATGCAAAACGATTATATCAGTACACTCGCACACGCACTTGACTCAATTTGGAGGCCATTTTTACGAAATTGCGCAATCACCAGACTCATTGCTCAAAATTAATGATTAATTTAATGAAGTTGATTCAAGGATTAAAAACTGAATAAGAGAATAATGTTTACAAAACGCAAGGCTCTATGGATACATACTAAATACACTGCACACGCTACAAAGGCTACAACTCTGCTGCCCCATGGCACTCCTGGCTAATCCTCAATAATGATCCACTCGTCGTCCTGTGCTTGATGGCTGGTCGGTGTGGCTCCACTCTGAGCAGATTGAACAGTTTTTCGCATTTTGGCTTCACTTTTGGACACATCTTCCATTGCACTCAGCAGCAGAGTCTGTCTCACTTCCTTCTCTTTTGGTGTGGCCATAGTGGTGGTTGGTTCGCGATGCACATCTCCCATCTCTGTACCTTTGGGTCTGTTTGTGGAGGAAGATTGCTCGGAGGACTGGTGGAGAAGAAACAATGGCAGCAGTAGTGAATGTGGGGCTCTGTCCCACAGCAGTAGGGATAAAAATGCATACACACTAGGACAGTCAAGTATAAGCTCATGTTAAATTACTGAAAAATTGAAACTAGATTTCGTATAGTACAATGACTACCATCGTCCCATACCACCATATCCCATGAGCGGTTATATTCAGTGATAAACTATTTATACCCTCAAAGCTCTAGTTCCTCATCGTACCGACTGGTCTTCTGTTCGATTCTTCTTCTTTGACGTCGGTGAGCCCGACTGTCTGGGTACAGGGATCTGGAAGGAGTCGGAAGAACTCTTCACCAAAACTCTTACTGAGGACAGAGGCCGCGTACTTGGCCCGAAAGACGCCCACAACACTGCTAACACGAGGTAAATGCCTCCGACGAAGGCAAATTGTACGACGAAGCTCAAATCCATCCCGTAGTTCGAGCTGACAACGGCTTCGATCACACCATACACTAGATTTTAATGGCTTGTTTGTGAAGATCTGACGAAATCATTTCCTACCGCCGGGCATTGCACAATCGTCAGCTTTACCTGAAGACTAAGGTTACACGCAACAGCCAGCTCTCGTGACAGGACTGAACGACGGAGAGGTCCTTCGCAGACGGTGCCAGCAACCTTGCACGAGGCTCTGCCGTGCTGGCACTCCAATCCTACAATTTTGAGAATGTCCGGCACTTATACATGGCCGGAACATTGACAGAGAGAACCACGCCTTCCTGAACCTACAGTATTGACAATGTGCTAGTACATATCAGTGTGTTATGCAATATCCTCAATCCATCACTGAATAATTATCTATTCTAGATATTGTGATTATCACCATTATTGAATGTTGGACAACAAGGTCATCATCATCTAGTTGGAAATAATATGGAAGCATCAACGAACAAGTTCTTCATACACTAGATTTATGATTGATATTAGACGATAATTATTATACATATATGCAAAATTTTACTGTAATAATTGCCCATATCAAATAACACAATTAATGCGATTATCAAATGATTGCCACAACAGGAGCATGTTATATTTTTCGTATCCTGCCATGGCTCTGGTGAGCAACTTAAAAAGATGCAGAGTAAGTGGACTAATTATTATTCACAATTTGAAATTAGACAATTAAAGAGAGATTTTCTGCTGCTGCATTAAGGCAGAGTGTCTAAGATGTAATAACGATATTCAATATTATGGAGACAAGACAATGAAAAGCAGTTCATGTGTGCAGGTGAGTACGTACAAACTATGTTTGTTAGATCACTAGTACAGCAGGGCGAGGATAATACAATGAGGTGTTTCTGTGACGACATCTAGACGTCAGGGATTGAGTGATCCATCATCTTCTTCAGTCCAGAGCTCAACCTGGGGGAGGGGGAGGAGGAGGGGTAAGTAAATCGTTAGCACTTACAGACAATTGATGGACTAAGGAGTCTCAAAAGTGTCCTAGTCGGAGTGCAAAGAGGTGCTTCAATAGTGCTAAAAGGTGCCCTAAATTATAGGATTAGCAAGTGTTTTGAAGTTACGTATCTTTGTTTAGATCAAACTAATAGTGGCTACTTGTACTCTTTGTACAATGGTCACAATGAGCACCCAAACCCATCACTGCGTTACACTGACCTTCCAACCATGTGGCTGTATATGAACTTTGGCATGATGGTGATGGTGACTGTCCGGGGACTCTCGGCAAAGATGGATGCTATTTCCTTGGTCTTCAGCCCAATCACATTCTGACCATTGACCTCCGTCATGCAGTGGTCAATCAGGATACCATTCCTGGAGAAGGGAAGGCTGTATTGTCATCTTTCTTCTCTCCTTCCAACTCTCTTGTTTGTGTGTGTGTGTGTGTGTGTGTGTGTGTGTGTGTGTGTGTGTGTGTGTGTGTGTCTGTGTGTCTGTGCATGTGTGTCTATACACTGTGCCCACAGACCTGGCAGCCGAAGAGTCCTTGACAATCTGGAAGATCTCAGTGTCCCTGAAGAGGAACCCAACATGATTGTTGCTGTCCTTCTGCATGGTGATGGTCCTCTCAAATGGACGGTCCCTCACAGCTATGCTGATTCGTTCTCCAGGTGCCTTCTGGACCACCTTGCTGGCCTTGTCCTTGCTGTACCCAGCCATGAGCTCACCGTTGATCTGTAACAAAACACACACATACTTCATAATGAATAATCCATGTACACACACACAATATATGCAACAAGTGTAACACACACACACACATATATAGTGTGTGTGTGTGTGTGTGTGTGAGCGTGCAAGCGAAAAGGGCCCTTAGCCATTGTTATCAAAATGTTCAAAATTTATTGAAACAGCCAAATTATTAGAAATTTGCAGTTTCTGTTTTATCCGACCAAATTGCTTATATAGTGATAAAGAATAAGCTCCGAAAGCGTCATGTTGATACGATGCGTACTTTTTGATAACAAAACCTTTTCGTCAAACATTCAAAGTCATCATTTTAAATTATATGGAGTTATGCGGTTCGATCTTGAATGATTCGCCTTGAATGATGTCATGAATTTCTATTGGTCAGTATGGTATGACATCCTCAGTATACAGATCCAGTACCAAAAACGGAAGTGAGCCTGTTATCCGTTATAACATTGCGCGGAGCGACTCAAACAAAGACCTATAGCACATAAATAGTTGCTCTTATGATCTGAATGATAGCGCCATCGTCTGCAGTGTGGAATAGCCTATCGAACAATACCAAAAACACGCATTTGACAAAGTACAGCTTAAGGGCCCTTTTCGCTTGCACACACACACACACACACACACACACACACACATATATATATATATAATATACCTTACATTCCCTTTCATTCTCCCATATAACCCAATGGCCTGATACACATGGTGCAGTGTAGATCCAACTAGACTACGCATAAGTTTACAATCAGTGAAGGACACCAGGTTTGCAAACATCACCCCACTGACAGTGTACTGGGTTACAGGAGCTAAATGATTCAGTCATTATTACAAGCACATTCCACACACGCTATCACCACTGTTTCCCAAACGGGTCACATCCTACACAGATCATGTGGACAGGAAGTTAGGTTGCACAACAAGCACTCAACACCATTACATAAGAGGTCAGCTGGATGCCACCACAAAGTTGAAGAATCCTTTCTTATTGTCATATTCAGACAAACTACTTACATTATGGTATTTCCTCATATTCAAACAGATAGAGCCTACTGTGAGTTGTGTGTGTAGTGTTGACATCCATCACCACACCATGAGACAGGGATGTGATTATGGTGTGATTACTGGCTGACATTCAGCAGCAGCACACGGTTCAGCCGATCACTATCACTCACACTTAATATCTGGTCTCCAAATCTCAGTCCTGCCATAGCAGCCGGTGTGTCCTTCTTGACTAGCCCCACAAAGACTCCTTTACTCTCTGCCAGAAGACACATCCCAACGCGCCCATTCTTGTCCTTGCAGACAACAACTTCACGGATACCTGGAGACAAGCTGGAATTCTTAAACACTATGTTTTATACCACAAATACATGACATGCAACTGCAACTACCACACCCACCCACACACACCCCCACACACACACACCACACACCTGGTTTGATCTCTGCTCTCTTTAGTCCGACGTTCCCACTTCCCGAGACGGGGGCAACCATCCTGTCAGCACTGCTAGTGCTACCAGCAGGGACAACGGCCCCGGGGGGTCTGTACTGGGTCAACTGAAGACCCATGTATTCGTCATTCAAGGAAGGGTACAGCGAGGTGGAAGAGCTGACAACGGTCGTGGTACCGCCCTGAACTGGGGACTGTTGTGAAGAGATATAGACCGAGGGATTTAAAGGTGGACACGTAACACTATAAGCAGGGTAATTTACCGTTTGCGTTTGGCCTTGAGTGATGGCGCCCTGTGGTTGCTGTGTCGCTTTCACCTGGGCCTGGGGAGAGAAACGCTCGTGTTAGCAAAACTACGGACTACCATTCTAGTGGCATTTACCAACCTTTGCCATCTTGTCCACGGTCATATCTTCCAAGGAGGGATAAAGAGACATTTTGCAGTTTAGTTCTTCAAAGAGTTCAACGAGAATTAGCGATGATAATAAGTGAAGGACGAAGTAGAACTTCCTCGCGATATAAAGGGTTCACGGGACGGATCATATGATCGGAAGTGTCTGCCATATATGGTGATCCACGTGCATTAGACCAGAAATAAACTTCACGTGCCATTACATCATTTCCTGAATCGTGCCCAAAGTTATTCGGGTATGTAAACGAAGTTTTACGGTACACCCATTTATGGATAAAACCTCGTTTAAAGGTGGATCGGCCCTACGTTCCGAAGAACTGGTTGTATAAAGAAGGGACGGCTCTGGACAGACTCGGGGCCCCTCTCGGTTGATTAGGACCATGTCGGGATCATTTATTCGATTTATAGCATCCTTTTTACGCCATGGAGCTGCTAGAGATAAAGAATTTTTATTCAAGAGAAAGTCATATGCTACTGGAATTCTAACTTTCCTTCTCACCCTGGTGCAGAGAAATCCTCTGGGACAGCGTTTAGTGACGGTTGGAACTCATTTCAAAAGAAGTAGATGTCGTTCACGTATAGTTTTGCTCGGTTGTTTAGTTTTAGGCGCCCTTTTTCTTTGGACAATGTTTGGCTCTCCGTTCAAGAACTGTGTGAGGTACACCCCTGTGTATCTACGTCAAACATTAGACGAACAGTACAAAGTCATATTCCCGAAATCCGTCCAAGTGACCAATTCCTGTCCTTTTTGTCATGACCTCAAGCTTAACCTCCCGTGTTACAAGGCGAAGCTGCTTTGCGACTACGATCCTGCCTTCGAAGACAACAAGCGTCAGTTCATGTGTGATTGCAACTGTGGAGCCTTCAGCTCGGCTGAACCGTCATCGGCAAAAGACAGAGATGCTAAGAAAGTCAACATTCTCTTCTTCACCTCTCACGAGTTAGTGCTGAGGGCAACCTCGCAGTACGAACTGCTGTATTACGAGGCAGCACGAGCACTCCCTGACTTCAGCGCCCACATGTTTGGACCTGGATTTGAAGGGTATAATTCAGAACGATCAGTGAAAGAAAACATCGCTAATGCGTTTCCAAACATGAACTTTGATGTCCTGTTTATACAGATTCCCTCTGATTACCACTTCACTGATTCAATCTACGCTAATATACAAGAGCTGTCTAAGGATTTACTAGTTGTTTTGCGATTACACGAGTGTCGCTATGGTTTGTGTGAGGATCATCTGACCAGGACAGCCGCCCACATAGCCATGTTCGCTTATGCCAGAGACCTGATCCAGTATGGCCACCATTCGGACAAACTACTGGTCCATATACCCCATGTCGTCCACCCTCCTCGCTACAACAACTACTCTGTTGACAGCCCTTCTCGAGTGATAGATGTTGTGCTGGCCGGCGGCTACGGACCTGACTACCCCTTTGGACGGCGGCTGTATAATTTAATACAGGAGGGCGTGATCCAAGGAGCAAAGGTGCTCCCCCACCCACCCCCTCACACAGACATCCATCCGGAGGTTCAGTACAGGATTTACACTAAAAACTTGGAGTCAGCGAAGGTTGCCTTGGTGACGTCCTCTGTAGACCGTTTAATGTTGATGAAGTATGGGGAGGTTGCGATGTCTGGAGCACTGATTGCGGGGGAGATCCCCCTCGGACACCATGCAGAGCTCAGAACTGGAATGATAGAACTAACAGATGACATGAGTGACCAGGAAATTGTCAAGGTGATCCGTCATTATGTTACAAGTGTCCGTGAAAGAGAGGCTAAAGTATTACAAGCAAGAAAACTGTTCTTGACCCAATATACGACCTGGAAGTTCTTCAGCAAGCTACAAGATGTCACTACTTTGTATCGGCATGGAGGGCGGGGCCTAATTTATCCCCAGTTCTTCGTCAGCGAGGAACTGTTAGAACGGCCCAGTTGTACAGAGTTTTATCTAGGACACATACTTTTTGATTTCCGTGTTTTCAGACACTGGTTTTCACGTTTATTTGTGTAGTCATTGCGTGTCTAGTACTTGTGACAGCTTGTAGTCAACGTAGTATTGGTGTATTTGAATTTTCTTGTGGTTTGTGTGTGTGTGTGTGTGTGTGTGTGTGTGTGTGTGTGTGTGTGTAGTGCGTGTATATATCATATGAAGATTAAACCATCTATGAAATGCACATTTTATGTAATATACTGTACTATCATTAACATTCCCTTGTCAGGAATTATTGAGGTAATAGTGATGTCAGCAGTGCTGCTGAGGTGTCCGCTGAAGTTGCTCACTATTATAGGTATGAGAGCCCACAGAGTCTATATATAGCTACTAACCTTACTATATTATACAGAATCCCACACATAAACGTTGTACTAATTCTACACTTATAGGTTTACAACCTCTTTGAAGTATCAGGTCAGTGGGTCCACCTACAGCCATAGCTAGTGACAACCACTTGCACCTTACCATTTGGCATGTTTGGGATTAACTAACACTTTGATCATATCAGCTGTGGTGATGTCAGTCTGAATCACTTGAACTGTTGCTATGGGTAGTACTGGAACTCAACTATGGTATGTACACAGTTGCCAGGGCAACTGTTGAACATCACGTGGACAGTAATAAGATACGTATGTGTAATGGAGGCTGAATCCCAACACATTCACGTCTGTATTTTGTAAATATTTTAGAAACAGACAAAACAGTAACATCAAATACACTCAACAAGTAACAATGGAGGGTGGCATAGCAACACATTCACGTGGTTTTCAAGGAGAGTTACTGGACACAGAGGGTGGGGCCCTCAGAGACCCAGTGGAATCCTGCCAGGTATTGCACCCTCTCCTACGGTAGCCAGATGTGTCTGTGAACTCGGACATGTTGTGGCGATGTTTGGTCTCCAGGGTGTGGTTGACAGGCTCCTCTTCTTTCGGTGTCCATTGGAAGGGATACTCATAATCTGACTTATGTGTTGTGTTTAAATGCCTACATAAGTGGATACAGTGTGTGTGTGTGTGTGTGTGTGTGTGTGTGTGTGTGTGTGTGTGTGTGGTTGTGTGTGTGTGTGTGTGTGTGTGTGTGTGTATGTGTGTGTGTGTCTGTGTGTGTGTGTGTATGTGTGTGTGTGTGTGTGTCTGTGTGTGTGTGTGTGTGTGTGTGCATACCTCTGTAGATGGTCATCCTTGTGTCTTGGGAGAATACTCCCATATCCTTTCTTCGGCGCTTCGCTATCTCTTTCAGTCATGGTTCCCTCAAAGTTATCGCCACTGACAAGGGTTTTGTGGATGGTACGGGTCTGGAACTCCTCTGCAAGCTCTTGTGCTTCCTTCAGAGCTTCCTTGGTGGTCGTCTCAGGAAGAGTCTGTACACACAGGAGGAGACAATCACGTTTAGCCACTAAACAGGGTCTCCAGCTACTTCATTATGACTTTATCAAACACAGGGTTATACTTCCTTGAGCCTGTACCCACCCCCAGTGGTCCCATTCCCATTACATGACCAACACCAGTGGTCCCATTCCCATTACATGACCAACACCAGTGGTCCCATTTCCCATTACCAGACCAACATCAGTGGTCCCATTCCCATTACATGACCAACACCAGTGGTCCCATTCCCATTACCTGACCAACACCAGTGGTCCCATTCCCATTACAGTACAAACGAGTATTGGGTGATATCCACTCAAAGGTTATTCGACTAACTAGTCACCGTCAATATCTCCATATAAATAAATATTGGGATTTTCCCTTGCTTAGATCCTCAACTACAATTGCTTGCTGACACATTTCAACATCTCTCTAGAGGCTTCAACAGTGGCTTTACATGGCAATGTCTAGGTTTGCAACAGCAAGACAAAGTGGTATCTAACCTTATCACTGCTGTAGCACACCTAAACAGACAGACGACAACTATGTACGTATAACACATAGTGTCAGATATCAGGATGTTATATAATGAATAATACCTCAATATTGATCCAACAAACACGATATTACATCAACATCCTTCAAATATCGTGAATTACTACAAATATGGTTATACTGCCCAACACTAGCACTAACACCAGTGGTTGCATTCCCAATACGGTTGTAAGTTGCCCTTAGCAAGTTCCACTTGGCATCCTTCGCCCTGATGTCATAGTCCATAGGCTCCGCTTCTCTACTGTGATTCCTGTGAGGGGGGGGGGGGCGTTCAACTTCAATAGGAGGCTAGCACATGTCGCATGCGATGAACAGCCCTCTGTTCCCCTAGTCTTGCATAGCCAGCTCCCTTTCCAGATCACATCCTTATTTGGAAGCTGGAAGCAATCAGGAAAAGGGGCTGGCTACGCGAGACTACTGCTCCCCCAACAAATATGCATGTTTATTATCATTTTATCAATTTTTATACCTTTTTCTCTCAAGTTTGTTAATGGCTGCCTAGTGTAATAACATCTTAGCTACAGCCATCCCCGGGTTGAATAAGGTTTCGTAGCTCATAACACATGTACAGAGGCCACACAGGTTCTTGCAATAGTACACGGCAGCTGGTGGCAGCCTCATAATAAGGCAGAGCGGACAACTCAGAAAAGATAACTTTGAAATAGAGATAAAAGACTCTTACCAATTTGAATTTAAGGTAGCTCTACCATAGCTGACGTGATTCGATCTCAGCGAAAGAGAACCTTTCCTTTCAACGAAATCTGTCAGAACTGAAGGATCCATCGGGTTTAACGCCATTTTGTCCCTGAACGTCGTCATGGAAACTGTTGGGGAACAATGTCCCTGTTCCAACTTCAAAGTTCGATTTCCAAACCTTACGGCCGAACAATGGCGAACATAGTCTCGTTCCCAGACCCACTTCCGGCCGCCATTTTATTCTGAGGCAGAATAAAATGGCAGCCGGAAGTGGGTCTGGGAACGAGACTATGGCGAACACTACTGAAGTGAAGGCCAAACCATTACTCATTGTCATCGCCATTTCTCTTGGCCTAATAACCTTGGTATATTTCATCCCATTTCGTACACGAGGAGCAGGACCCGGTGTGAGGATATCAGAAGTCATTGCGGCTAGCATAGATCTAGTCCAGCGAGGGGGCAAGGTGGTGCGATCAGTGAGAAGCGACGAGTCCATCGGTACTAAGGTCAAGGGAAAGACCTCCGTCAATAGCAATGACTATGTGACTGAAGGGGACATGAGATCACATAAAAGCATTGTTAACGGGTTGAAGTCGCGCTGGCCTCGTCTACGGTTCGTCTCCGAGGAGCATAATGTCGCGGACGATGGGAAAGCGGTACCGGTCCCCCCGAGCAGCAATCCTGACGTCTTGCAATTAGCAGGTGATGACCCTGAAGTCCCTCTAGACGATATTCTGGTTTGGATAGACCCCTTAGATGCTACACAAGAGTATACGGAAGGAGGAGAGAAACCGGAGTTGCTCCAGTTTGTGACGGTTATGATGTGTGTCACTGTCAAGGGCGATCCAGTAGCAGGGATCATACACCAGGCTTTCCGTGGTAACAACGGGGTGACATATTGGGGTTGGGTGGACCATGGGTTTTCCCCTTCCATCACAAAGGATGTCAACAGAGCAGCAATCAAAGGCAGGAACCAGCCAGTGGAAGGCTTCCCTGTGAAGGCCATTGTGTCTCGTTCACACGCAGGCAAAGCTCAAGATGAGGTAGATCCATCTACGACCCCATTGTTGTGTTGCTGATTGCATTTTGTGACGTGTCAAATGTAGCATTCCACATCCACTTTTAGTTCTAAATATCAATTACCAGTGTAAAATGTAAATGGTGGATTTGTTCCAAAATAGACACACCTGTTAGCTCACAGCTTAAGAAACACCTTTAGCTCACAGTTAACCCATCCTTCTCTTTTTTGCAGTTAACCAAGCTATTTGGCAGTGATGTGGAGATTACCAGTGCAGCTGGAGCTGGGTACAAGGTCCTACAGGTCTTGAAGGGAGATGTCCAACTCTACTTCCACAGCACCTTGATCAAGAAGTGGGACCTCTGTGCGGGGGACGCCATGCTGCGAACTGCCCAGGGAACCATGACGACCAGAAAAGGGGAGCGGCTGCTCTATTTGGACGGTGATCCTAAGAACCCTGACGGTGTGGTGGCAAGCCTGGCTCACCACGAGTACTACCTCGACAAAGCAAAATTATAGAACTCTTCGTTGGACTACTAAACTGGATTATAATTTCAGCTATCATCTGGTGTCCTTTTAAGTGCATTAAATATAAAATTGGCTATGAAAGCAATTATTGTAAAAGTGGGGGAAAAATATTAGAAAACAAAATAATTAAAACTGAAATTGCTGAAAATTACTATAAATTGTTCATGTGATGTCAAATATTGAACTAATGATATAAGTCATGATCATATGGACTCCTCCCCCTTCTTATTGAACCAATATAGCGGGAACATCCCTAGGAAACAGCCAATGGAGATGCCAACCATTCTTCCCTGTAAGGAGACGTGATGTCCACAAGATATGTACACAAGCATGTACATTACACCCAAGTGTACACAGGTACACACACAGTATGTCGAACACAGTGAACACATACAGTATATCAAACACAGTGTACACATACAGTATATCGAACACAGTGTACACACACAGTATATCAAACACACAGTGTACACATACAGTATATCGAACACAGTGAACACATACAGTATGTCGAACACAGTGTACACATACAGTATATCAAACACACAGTGTACACATACAGTATATCGAACACAGTGAACACATACAGTATGTCGAACACAGTGTACACATACAGTATATCAAACACAGTGAACACATACAGTATATCAAACACAGTGTACACATACAGTATATCGAACACAGTGAACATACAGTATGTCGAACACAGTGTACACATATGTACATAGCTAGGTGTGTGCACATGTGATACATTTGAAAATGTGTTATGCTTGATTTCAAAACGTGAAAACACTTGGATAATTCCACAACTTTGAGTTGGAAATGGTGAACATAAAATTAATGATCACAGAAGTGTTGATTAGAATAATAGCTTACACTTTGGCAATGACAAGTACACTAGGCTAGATTAAACCGACTAAACTAGATGTTAAAATGAAGATTATTAACATAATTAGTCAACAATGACAATATATGAAGCAAATATCATAATCACACCTTGAAGGGAATGTACTATGGGTGTGAATACAGTGAATACTCGTTAATCTGCCGCAATTTGTTTTCAAAGAATATGGTGGATTAATGAGTTAGGCGGATTAACTGGATATTCATTGGTACTTGTACATTATATTGGTACTGGGAAATTGTGGCAGATTAAAAGGTTTGGTGGATAAAGTGGTGGCGGATTAACGAGAATTCACTGTAGACAAACATACACAAACATCTGTCATAGCAGGTTGTGCATTGAATGATTCGAGGACAACAAAACAATTGACCAAAGTGGTAAACAACTGCCCGAGAAGTGTTTTTCCATGTGCACACACTCACTAAAAAGACAGCCCTCCTTGTGGACTTGTGGTCGGTTTGTTCTTGTGTGAGTCCTGGCCGCGGTAGTCCGAGTTTCAGAAACATCCCTTCAACAACATTTCCAAGTCTACATAGAATGCATAGACACACATACATACGCATACATGCACACACATATGTCCACACACGTACATACGTATACACATGTACAAACATATACATGTGCATAGGAATACATACATTATACACGTGTACACATTCAAGTACAGGGTTGGTCGTGTGGTCCATGGATTTGTCAATGTGAGATGCTTGATTTGAAACTGGGAACCCAATCTGATGACAAACACACACAATGATAAAACCATCAAGTCTCGTGCTCAAACAATGGTGAGATGTGATTGATAATATGATCTTCCTCACAATGATGGTTGCTGGTATTAAGGATTTGGACTACTACTTCACAATACTACAGAGTTTACCATTCCAATTCTCCCTTCCCATACCCAACTCCTGAAAGATCCGATATCCAATTTCCAAGAGCAGCTGCTGCCATTGTTGATATCCCGAGTGCTGCACCAAGGGTCATGTCGATGTACTCCCCCTACATACGCACAGGACACCATACTGTGATGAGCGAGCTCACAAGATGTGTAGGTGTAGGTGTGTTGCAGCTGTGGTTGAAGACTAGTGTGTGGTATACATTGGAACCTGGATATAAAGGACACCCTTAAGACCCAACCTAGTGGATGGTATACACTAGAACCTGGATATAAAGGACACCCTTGGGACCCAACCTAGTGGATTGCACACATCTACCAGTGTTGGAGGTGCCTTGTTGAGCAGGATGTATATGGAGGGTATCCTGCTATCCTTTAGCTTGTGATGGTTGTGTTTAACACTGAGAGTGCCTCCCTAAAGTGGCATAACTGTGTAACAGATCTCAATCGGTAGTATTGAAGATGATGTGATAACTCATGAGCGAACTGCACCACACTCACTGCGCCAATCATTATAGCATTGTCAAGGAAACCAAATCCAATGAAGGGGAGCATTTCTTGTAAAAGAACACGCTTCAGTTGCCATGGAGATGGAACATGTGACGCTATGTGTATAACAACTCCAGTAATAAAACACACACACATGCACGCACGCACACACACACACACACACACACACTCACGTACTCTTTTTCTCTTCAGCAGGAACTTTAATCTCCAAGATCAGTTTATGGACTTTCTGAATTTCATCTTGGCTCAGTCCAAGAATCATCTTCCTCAACTGCTTCTCCCTGAGTTGTGCGGTTCTTCTGAACTGGCTGCCATACTGTCTACCGCTGACGAGAACACGTGTGGCATTCATCGCTCCAGACATCCCAGCACTCAGTTCTACTCTTCCGAACACCAGAGCTTGAGCAGACAAAGGGCGATGTAAACAAAGCATATTCGTGCGTTAATGTGACGACAGCCGAGCAGCTATGCCGAGCTTCAGACATCAAAGGATCGATGGTACGCTCACAATCGATGTCCGGCATGCAGCAAGTTGGATCACCAGTAGTCTATTTAGACCGACCATAATAACCGCTCAGGGGCGGGAAGATGCACTAGGTCGACTACTGTAGACTTTTATGTATCCATCAGTGAATGGGGCTTTGGTACTGAGAGCTGGATGGCTGAATCATAGTTTGGCTCACACTAACTGAATCGGTTATAAGAAGTAATAGTATTTCTGGGTCAAATGTAGAAGTAGTTGATGATTATTTATGGTTATCATTGCAATAGCATTGAAATAAGTAGGTCTAATTCGGGTTTTAAAAAATGAAAACTGAAAAAGGTGATCACCGTACAAACACTAGCTTTACGGTGACTTCAGCAGACTAGAGTAGTGTAAGCTGAACACTGTGCTACCGTGACCGACTGAGGAAGTGGATACGCAAAGTGATATAATATTCATAATATTGGAAATACATGGTCTAGCCAGCTAGACTATAAGCGTTTTTACTTTTCGCTCGCGCCTTAGCGCATGGCTAACGCGTTCTAAAGAAGACCAGACACGGGCCAACAATAATAATGGAGTCTTCCAGCGCCAGAAGCACATTTGAAGCCGCTAATTCATTCCACACAGTCAGTAGTGTAGATGAAATATTCAAGTACGACAGAGATGCCCAGTCGAAGATACTTAAAGAAAAACCATGGTCTAAAGAGTTAGTGAATAAAAATTATTCCAAAGCAAATACCCTCTTCTGAGGACGGTGTCATTCTATATGATGGTATATTATCGTGTGGTGTTATGTGGAATAAAATAAAAGCTGCTGGTGTGTGAGACTTTATATATCAATTAATCAATATAATATTTTATAATGATGCTATATCAATCAATCAATATATATGATATATTGTCTAGTTCTAAATGCCGCATCTCCCACTCTCCATGTTTTCCTCAGTCTTCACTACTTTAAAGATGTCAAGATATCGGCGCTTGCTCTCCTCAAGATGGTCATGCACGCCAGGTCGGGAGGTCGTCTGGAAGTGATGGGTTTGTTGCTAGGGAAGGTGGACGGGTCCACGATGGTCGTGATGGATTCCTTTGCTCTCCCTGTGGAGGGAACAGAAACCAGAGTAAACGCTCAGTCAGCTGCTTATGAGTACATGGCGGAGTACATAGAAGCGGCAAAGAAGGTGTGTGGGTGGGAGTTGGTGTCAGTATATGGGTTGATGTGGGTTGGGCGTACGTACGTGGGTGTGGATGTGGGTGTGTGGATGTAGGTGGTTTGGGTGTACATATGTGAGGATGGATGTGTTTGTGTGTGTGGGTGTTGGTGTGTGGGTATAGGTGGGTTTGGTGTACATATGTGAGGGTGGGGGTGTTTGTGTTTGTGGGGGTGAGGTGGACTGGTTGGCTATTCCACTATCCGGTGACACAGAAGGTAAATGTACACCTTCAACACACGCTAAAGTGCCCCTGTACATTCAACTGTAAAGTAACGTAGAATGCATGTACTGACGTATAACACATGTACTGACGTAGAACACATGTACTGACGTAGAAAGCATGTACTGACGTAGAAAGCATGTTGTAGCACCACTGTGTGTCTGTGACCACCACCTTCTCTGTTGCTGTCAGGTTGGTAGACTGGAGAATGCTCTTGGTTGGTACCACAGCCATCCTGGTTACGGGTGTTGGCTGTCGGGTGTGGACGTCAGCACACAGATGCTGAATCAGCAGTATCAGGAGCCTTGGGTGGCCATCGTGGTGGACCCCATCCAGACCATGTCCTCAGGGAAAGTTCATCTCGGAGCGTTCAGGACTTTCCCAGAGGTGAGTGGGTGGGACCGTTACTATGTAAGACACAACTGTTGCTATGCATGGGCGGGACTGTTGCTATGTAAGACATGACTGTTGCTATGCATGGGCGGGACTGTTGCTATGTAAGACATGACTGTTGCTATGCGTGGGTGGGACTGTTGCTATGGGAGTGTGAATGGTGTGGGTGCAAGTGTGATGTTGTGTGCTGGCACACAACCACACACTCCTGGGCTCTGTCTCTCCTGCACAGAGTTACAAACCCCAGGAAGAAGGTACTCAGGAGTACCAGAGCATCCCACTGGACAAGATAGAGGACTTTGGGGTCCACTGCAAGCGGTACTACTCCCTGGATGTTAGCTACTTCAAGTCATCACTTGACTCTAGACTCCTTGATCTTCTCTGGAACAAGTACTGGGTCAGTACGTTATCCTCCTCTCCACTTCTATCAGTGAGTTCACATCTTACTTGGTGCACTGTGTACTGTATTGAGTGAACCTCTATAATCTACCCACATGTTGAGATTTCCCCATCACTGTGGACTGTACTGAGTGGACCTCTATAATCTACCCACATGTTGAGATCTCCTCATCATTGTAGACTGTTCTGAGTGAACCTCTATAATCTACCCATATGTTGAGATCTCCTCATCATTGTAGACTGTCCTGAGTGGACCTCTATAACCTACCCACATGTTGAGATCTCCCCATCACTGTAGTCTGTACTGAGTGGACCTCTATAATCTCCCCACATGTTGAGATCTCCCCATCACTGTAGTCTGTACTGAGTGGACCTCTATAATCTCCCCACATGTTGAGATCTCCCCATCACTGTAGTCTGTACTGAGTGGACCTCTATAATCTACCCACATGTTGAGATCTCCCCATCATTGTAGACTGTACTGAGTGAACCTCTGCATGTCGTATACTCTCTCTCTCTCTGTAGAATGCGGAGTACACTACACAGCAAGTTATGGATTTAGCTCAAAAGTTAGACAAAGCATCCTCTGGTCCCTCGGTATGTTTGTTATGAATGTCACATGAACATCACATGACTTCATGATGATCAGTGGGCATAACAGGGTTGAAGGCCCCTTTCACAAATGAAGAGGCAGACGAAATATCATAATTGGAGGACAACAATGCATCGATCAAATAATGATTATACTGCAAAGGGGCGTATACTGATATACTGTATCTGACAAATGTTACCTTTAAGTCTAGTAGAACTGCATGGAAGGGCATGAAATACATACACAAAACAGATCAGTTACATCAATCAATGGTGTCGGCCATTTTGACAGCATCATCCACATGGCAGCATGACGTTTTATTCAATATGTCTTTAATCATTGGGAGTCATGTTTGTTTCATGATCTGCTCTCTTGGTAACGGTCCTGGCAACGGCCTGATGGTTGTTTTCCTGCTTGCTTTCCTCAGAGTGGTATCCGTGTGGGTGGGATAGTTGGTCTAGGGAAGCCGGGACAGAACACTGACAAAGGAAAGTTGACCAAAGCTGCCAAAGACAGGTGACTTGCATGTGACCTACATGTGACTTGCAAGTGATTTTTATATACTATATTATACTGTACACTGTTATACTGAATCTAGTGCCTATCACATGATAATCACATGTTAACATCTTACTACCTTGCTGTTATGTAGTTCAAAAATCGCCATGGAAGCGGTCCACGGGTTGATGGGGCAAGTGATCAAGTCTCAGGTCTTCTTGCAGAATGAGACACGCCCCTTATCATCAGGAACACCCCCACTATCCTCAGAGACGCCCCCCCAACAGGAACCAATGGTGACAGAATAAAACAATGTCAATGAAGTGTTTCACGGAGTGATAGCCAATCCCATTAATATGTTATAATTTAAATTATTCTGCATAATATACGTGGTAATGTGGTATTCGATAGTAGTTGTGTCTCCCCACCAGGTGCATGCTTCTGGCTGTAGCGTGCACACTCCAGGAGCTGCTACGACTTGGTGATAAAAAAGGCGGGTATATTCGTCACCAGTCACCATGGCCTCTCCAGTGTCGACATGGAACGTAGATAATTAAACGTAATACTTTGGTATGTATGTTCAAGAGACAGTTTGACTGGCCAACAAAAGCTAGGTTTGGACCAAATATCGGCTCGACATGCTCCCTCTGCCGTGGGGGTGTTTCAATGATTTTGAAGTTTTGGATGAAGTGGTACTATGACCACAATTTGGCCCCATAGCACCATCCTGAATAATTAGTATTACTGGCCACATATGAAGATCGGAAGAATTTCAGAGTTTAGTTCGTAATCTGAATCTGGACCACATATCAGCTCAGCACGACCCTTTTGATATAAGCTACACCAAAGGGTGACGAACACTCCCCGGTGCCCATATGATACATAATATATTATTACATTCAAATATAAGCATAATACGCCTTGTGGTGATCATTTCACATTCATTTGCTGGTCATCAAGGGCTACCTAGTGTCCGTTCCAAACTCACCGACACAATTTTGCAAGCATTCAGATTGTCCTGAGTGCGCTATAAGCCTTGTGGTGACAAGCCAAAAAATGTCAATTTTTTGGCTTGTCACCACGGCCTCTCCTGTGTGCACGTGATGCATCATAGCTCAAATACGAATGTACACACACACTCCTGGACCTAGTACGCTCCTGATAACAAAAATGATGCATTTTGATGTCGACCAAAAATTCTCCCCAGTGCCTATATGTTGCATATAATAAAATGTATGTACTTTTGTATGTATATAAGTGTAATATGCCTTGTGGTGATCACCTGAACAATTGGACGATTCTTTGCTGGTCACCAAGGGTTAGCCAGTGTCCGTGCTAAACTCACAAACACAATTTGGGAAGAATTGAGATTGTCCTGAGTGCGCTATAAGCCTCGTGGTGACAAGCAAAAAGCAACAGTCCTATGAGGAACACATCATGTATCAAAAAAGAGAAAAATAAGATCAACACAAAACATTATAAGATATAAAATTTAAAAATAATAATAAAAAGGTCACCCACTCAGGGTCAAAGACACCTATATATGTAGAGCTTTACAGGGACTTTCCACAGAGACTGTGTACTTGCGTCATTCCACGAATGCAGAAGACACTATTCTAGCTGGGAGGTCAGCCGCGAGTCCCAAAGCTCCCCCCTACGGTTCTTTGTAGAGAGTATTGCAACTGACCACCAGGAAGTGAGCTATTTTTTTTCAGAGAAAAAAACCGTCCTATTGAGGATTCGAACCCGCGACCTGGAGCCTAGAGTCGTGTCACCTGACCACCCCGCCACCGTGACCTATCTATTTTATTATTAGTATCTGCGCTATTTAAAGTTGCCCTCAATGTTCAATTCGGAGAATAGGCCACCCCCAGGCACTCGAATCACTTGATCGTCTCTAATAGGTTTAGAAGAACCTTCGGTGAAGATTTAAAGTTCGTTGAAGTCTTTGCGCTCAAATTCTAGCCAAAATCCTAATTGTCGGCGTTTTGAAATCGGCCATTTTGTTCGCACTATATAAATAATATAAATTCACTGTAGTAGTTACGCGTAGGAATGCATATTATATGATGTTGCAGTATTTCCTAAATTCGAATATACTCGAAGATGGTACGGCAAGGAGGCTTTACAAAGTCTTCTGTTTCATACTATAAAACCCGAGGGTATGTAAAGTTTTCCTGTATTCCAGACTGTATGTGCATTATTGCTTTCCTGTGATAGAAACTTCGTCGGAGAATGCGCGAACACTGTAAGGGACATAGCAGTATTCCTCTGCAAAGAGAAGATATTACCAAATTGCATCTTTGAGGTGTGGTTGTGTAGGGTATGGGTTGAGGTATATTAACTGATAGAACTGATGAACAAACACTGCTGCATGTAGACTCTCCTGGAGGTGGTATAGGCCTGGTGCTGACCCCCCAGTGTCCATAAATACATAGGAAATATTCAGGACCATTCTGAATAACATGGGTTTTCAATCATGTACAGAGATGGGGTTTGTTTCGAAATTCTGTTCCTGACCTCTACTAGATCCGGGCCAAGTGTTAGGTTGACACACCCCCTCCATCATGAGCTAGGCCAGATGGCCATTAATTACTTTTCCCCATTCTCTCCCATACAATGCTAAGCACTATCTTACGTAGCCAAGGTTTCTGCCCACTCACAGAGATGGGAAGCTAACGCTCAAGCTAGGTCTGGAAGAACTATTAGTCTAACACGCCCCTTACAATATGGGTTATTCCAGATGGTATAAGTGCCACTGATAACTGTTTGATTTTGAAGTTAGTAGGATATTATAATCTATTGAATATCAAGATTAGATGCCAAATGACAGCACATAACAAGGACGCTTGATCTACAGCTCGCTGTACAAACTGTCCTAAGTTGTACTTAAAACCATTAATTGCAACAGGAAGTGAATACAATTGTCACACTAGTACTGTGATGAACTCCGTGTGGCTGATTAGTATTCAAATTCAAAATCAAAATATGATTGGTCGAATTCGTGTATTCGTACATATCCATCTTCTCCACCGCTACTGTAGCTGAAGAGAGAGACAACACAAATAACACACATATTCCTGCAGCAGTGCTGGATGGTACCTCACCTCTTCCCGTTTGGGTGGAAGGCAACACTGTTGATGGGACCGAAGTGACCTTTGACCCTTCCAATCTCTTCCTCAAATACCAAGTGAAAAAATCTAGCTTGAAACTTTCCTGCCTTGCTGGCAGTAGTGGTCACTTCAGCTGCTTCTTGACCACCACCCAACACAACCTTCAGAAAAGACATGAGTCACATGACAGTCATGTGACACCATATACAATGTCTTTCACATACATGATCCCTAAGAGGAGATATAGCAGCCGAGTTGACTGGCCTGGCAGTGAGGTAGGTCTTGACTACATTCAGCTTTTGTGAATCAAACAGCTATTGAGGAAGAAACAGGAAAAGTGGTGGAGAGAGGGGGAGTGAGGGAAAATAGGGTGAAACAAAAGTTATAGCGCAAAAACAAGTCAATAACAACAGCAAAAGATGAGCTGTCATAAAGTCGACAGTCAACACATAGAACAACAACAAATTCCTAGCCAAATGAAGAAACAACTACTCGGCTCACCTTTGCAGAATGGTCCCTAGAGGCTGTGATGAACATGGTCCTATCCTTGTTCATTTGCATATCGTTGATGGAGTCTGTATGCTTCTTGGTCTTCTCCACTGCCTCACTCAAGTTACGAATATCAAACACCTTGATTTCCCCATCCTCGTGCCCAGCAATGAGGTATTCGTCAAACAAGCCCCATTGAGCAGCAGTGGTCCTGGACCCATCCACGTCACATTTGAAACAAGGTTCGCCAGAATCTGTAGCAGAATGAAGCTATTGAACTAGAGAAATGAATGTACACCCACCCACATCCACACACCTACATACACACACACACACACACACACACACACACACACACACACACACACACACACACTTGTGTCATATAGCACGAGTTCACACTTATGTCCCATTTTAGCATCAGTGAAGTATACGAGCTTTGTCCCAATCTCATTGAAGGCACACACTCTGACTGATGACTTGCTCTCATAGGTACGGATGCATGCTCCTGTCTCGCAGTCCCAGAGACGAGCTGTATTGTCAGCACCTCCACTCAGAACAAGGGAACTGTCTCCTTTAATTGCGTTGTTGAGGTCATATTTCCATACAATGCAAAATACGAGCACACACACGCACACACACACACACACACACACACACAACCATTAAGGATACGGTTCACATCAATACACCAGAGTGCTCCAGTGTGGCCGTTGTACGTTCCAACTCTCTCTCCATTCTCTGAGTACCACAATGTAGGAGATATGTCTTTGGCTACAGAGAACAGTAAATCTCCTTGTTTGTTATACTTAATTTGAGTGATAGACCTCTCGTGTCCATGCAGTACAATGGGTCTCTACGTTGGACAGAAGGAAAGAGGTTCAAAGTTAAACACTTGACCACGGAGGAACAAACTATCCATGCCTACCATTTTGGGTTACTGTACCACGTGGGGTACGGAAAGCCCCTTAAGGAGCACGTGACTGTTGCGTAATGAACACGTGTCAGTCTTGTCAGGGAGGAGACCGCCTCTTCCTTCAGTGCTGTTTTTGACAGACCTTTTGTTTGGATTCCACGAGATCTACCGACCTAGTTTCGAGATAAATCGTACATTTGAATTGATAATCCGTCTTCATTGAAGATTGTCATTAATCCACTGGTGTACTTGTCCGGCAAAAATCGTTTCTACCACTGATTCTAAAGGAGGCATTCTCCGAACGTTACTGTACGGACGGTGAATGTCGAATTCTTTGTTGTCTTCTTTCGCGTGACTAGACGGAAAAATTTCACCGAAAAAGTCCCTTGAACTACAGTATATTAGGGACAGCCTGATCAAGGTTGGTTGTCCCAGTTTTCACTGGATGGTTGTGTGCATTCATTCCGTCTATTTCGTCTCAATAGCTTCAGAGCTCGTATCTGGGCAAGGTTCCCCAAGCAGTTTACCGGGTCGGTGACGAGTTGACTGTAGTGTCAGTTCCGGAGTGGGATATTGGCTAGCATTTGCTAAGGGTGTATTGCAAGGTGTGTGTGTGTGTGTGCGTGTGTGTGTGTGTGTGTGTGTGTGTGTGTGTGTGTGTGTGTACATGTGTGTGTGTGTGTGTGTGTGTGTGTGTGTGTGTGTGTGTGTTCAAACACCCAATAAGATTCCTCCTGTTCTCTTGTCAACAGTTTACTCTTCAAAGATGTCCGTAGCTCCAGGAACTGACCAGATGAACCCGATTGAAGTGGTGGCAGCATCAACGGACCCTGTTGACCTTGTGCGCTCCAAGCTACAAGGCGACCAAGAGGATCCCTTCTATGTCGTGGACCTAGGAAGGCTGCACCGGTTGCACCACACGTGGAGCGCTGCTCTCCCGGAGGTCCAGCCATTCTATGGTGAGAACCAGGGCAGACGTCACTGCCGTGTTGTTACTCGATCCAAGTTGCATGTTTGGTTGCCATGTTCTATGTTGCATGCGGTGTGTTGTGTGCATTATCATTGCCTGGAGTACCCAGCGAATGTGCGTCGGATTGGGAACTCATTGATTGCTTGTATCAAGAATCTCCTAGAGCCAACGTTCCTCTGCTTGCTTCCTCTCATGAATACAACTTTTCAAGTTATCACAGCATTGGTCGTGTGTCTGTTATGTACTCTGTTCATCACTCATTCATTACCATCCTCGGTCATCCCTCCCCCCCTCCCCCTCTCTAGCTGTGAAGTGTAACAACGACAAGGTCTTGCTGTCAGTCCTGGCCTGGCTAGGGGTTGGGTTCGACTGTGCCAGCAAACAGGAGATGCAGACCATCCTCTCCTTGGGGGTCCCCCCGCAGAGGATCATCTACGCCAATCCTTGTAAGCAGGTCTCCCATATCAAGTACGTCTTACCCCACCCCCCACCCCATGGGACACATGTACACACATTTCTGTGTTGCACGAGCTTGAACATTCTTACACCTTGACAGGTTTGCTGCTGGCTGTGGAGTGAATAGGATGACGTTTGACAACAAAATAGAACTGGGTAAGATGGCCAAGGCCCACCCCAATGGGGAGCTGGTGGTGCGGATCAGAGCAGATGACCCCAAGGCAGTGTGTAACCTCGGGTGCAAGTTTGGGGCCACTGTGCCGGAAGCCTTCCATTTGCTGGACACTGCCAAGGGAATGGACCTAAATGTGGTAGGAGTGAGGTGAGTGGTGAGTGAGTGGGTGTGGCGGTTGGAGTGGGTAGATGGTGAGTGTGTGGGTGTGGTGGTTGGAGTGTGTGGGTGTGACGGTTGGAGTGAGTGGGTGAGTGCTGAGTGTGTGTGACAGTTGGAGTGGGTGGGTGAATGGTATTATAGTTGAGGTGAGTGGCTGTGCATGTGCTGTCAACCATCCTCTCCCGCGCACCAGCTTCCACATCGGTTCTGGGTCGGAGGACCCCAAGGCCTACACCAGAGCTATTGAGATGGCGCACACAGTCTTCCAGTACGGGGAGAGCATTGGGTACAACTTCACGTTGCTGGATATTGGAGGGGGATTCCCCGGTGGTTCTAATTCCAACCATCTCTTCACGAAGATGAGTAACGCCATCAACACCTCGGTGCTGGAGCATTTCAGTGACAAGAAGAACTTGAAGGTGATAGCAGAACCAGGACGTTTCTTTGCAGCATCCACGCACACTCTGGCCGTGTGTGTGATTAGCAAGAGAGAGATGGAAGTGGACGGAGAAAAGGTTTGTCTGTTTTAGGAGTTAATATGAGCTGTACCACTCACAACACACACCACACCACTCACAACACACACCCATACCACACCACACATACCCATACCACTCACTGTTTTAATGTGCAATTTCACATTTTGCAGATATTCAGGTATTATGTGAACGATGGACTCTACGGGTCCTTCAACTGTATAGTGTACGACCACGCTACCCCACAGCCTGAGCTGGTGGTCCCAAAACAAGAGGACGTCTACCGGTGTAGCATATGGGGACCAACCTGTGATGGACTGGACATGATCACGGAAGACAGGTTCCTCCCAGAGGTGAACGTTGGTGACTGGCTGTACTTTGAGGACATGGGGGCGTACACCGTGGCCGCATCCTCCACTTTCAACGGGTTTCAGAAGCCACGTTCTTTCTACTACACTTCTACCGCTGAGATGTGAGTGACTGTGGATGTGTGTGCAATAGGATAAAGGCTGGTGTTGTGTGATTGGACAAGTGCTGTCAACGAGTGTGTTGAGTACGTATTTGCCGTCACTCCCTGTCATGCGAATACACTGACTTTGTCACAGATTGGAGGGATTTCCCAGCCGTGAGTTGTTCACCGAAGGCTTCAAGAGTCCTCAGTACTTCCCAGTACTTGTGGATGACGTGCGTCGCATAGAACAGGTGGTCTCCTAGGAAACAGCACACCTGATGATGTATCACCATTTGCAGAATGGCTGACACACACACACACACTTTGTAACTCGATTCATACAGTTATTGAAACTGTGGATATCAGCATTATCCACAGAGAACCAACTAATTATTGTTATTGTATTCATTCATTTCAACATTAATATAATATTATTTAACTGGGTAACAGTGAATTCAGCAGTAGCTACAAGCCCTGACGATGGTGAGCCAGTCCCAGTGACTGTGCACCGTGTTACGAGCAAACCTAACCCATTGATGCTGTGTTGTTAGCGGTAGACTTGGGTGGTTCGAAAGTGGGGGCATTTCCATTTAAAATGTAGTTGTATGCAAAGCTACAACAGCTTGTGGTCTAGTGGAGTATAGCACATACAGTAGTTTACAACCGACAAACATGGTAAGTTTGAGTGGAAAGGATAAGTGATGACGTTGTGAAGGACAGTGGTTAGTTTGGAATGTTACGAGTCTTCTTGAACGGGAGTGGGAGCCACGCCCCCTTCCTCACCAAATGGTACCTGTAGTGGGTACAACAGGCACCAGTGAGGTCTACCCCATTACAAGCACAATCATCCACCAAGTCCACACACCTGGTTGAACTTCTTGAACTCCACCACATGGTGGAGGATGTATTCGAGGATGTGTTTCCCGGAGTTGGCATCCTCTGACAGCTTCTGATGCACTCCCAGTATTGACCCACACTCTCGGACATAATACTCCAAGTCCTCATCCCCACCTGTAGCACCCAATGATGAGGTGAACACTCGTGAAGCAGACACACCCCCACAACCACCATCCACGCCCCCCCACACACATACACTTGTTAGTGAGTTGTGCAATTCTAGCTTGCTCTGATGAGAAGTGTTCGTCCAGGTCAAACAGATCCAAAGTGGGAGGGGGGAGTTCCCTGAAAGTTGGGGGAACCACCTAATTGAAAACAACAGCAGTGCAACAACTACTACACTGTTCCTGGACCACACAACACACTCACAGCTGGCTGGAGCAAAGGGAGAGGAGTCTCAAATTGTGGAGAGATTAAGGTCAACTGTTCATGTTTCACTCCAAGCTGTTCATGAGCTCTGCATAGGGGTTAACTACATCACACACACACACACACACACACACACACACGTGCGCACAGAGACACACACATACTTTAAAACATCTGGTAAAACCTTCATGTCTAGGGAGTGAAGAGTGTGATCGAAGAGGGCTGTAAAGTCACGAGGGACCTCCTCACTCTCTTGGAGACTGCTCTTCAACTTCTCTGCCATTTTCCCAGTGTCTGGCAAAAAGTGGTAGTCTGAGATCTAGTAGGGGTAGGGGGTGGGGAGCGTGAGAATACACCAGGGGTAGGGGGTGGGGAGCGTGACAATATACCAGGGGTAGAGGGTGGGGAGCGTGACAATACACCAGGGGTAGGGGGTGGGAGCATGAGAATACACCAGGGGTAGGGGGTGGGGAGTGTGACAATACACCAGGGGTAGAGGGTAGGGCTGATAAACTGTTCACTTACCTCAGGATTCTCTGCATCAATTTGATTAAGTGACACTTGGTCCGTTGTCAGCCACTTGAATATAATTTCTTGTAATTTACTGTTTTCTTCTTTATCGATATACCCATCACTGAACACATGAGCTGAGCCTACCACAGCAAGCTTACCTCCGCCATCCTGAAGATGACAGTGAGAATAATAAGTACAATCTCCTGGTTGATACACACACCTCACTCAGTCCCTAGCTCATGTAAAGTATTCCAACCAGTACTGATAGCAAGTACAGTACAACTTGCTTAGTAAGTACCCTGGTTAGTACAATCTCCTGGTTGATACACACACCTCACTCAGTCCCTAGCTCATGTAAAGTATTCCAACCAGTACTGGTAGTAAGTACAGTACAACTTGCACGTCTAGTACATCCTCATACTGGTCACCCACCATCACAAACACTACCAAGTTCACCACCATTGTTCACAGACGTATGGTACACCACAGTACACCCATATGCCCACCTTCTGGTAGAACGCACACACTGGACATATGGTACACCACAGTACACCCATATGCCCACCTTCTGGTAGAACACACATACTGGACATATGGTACACCACAGTACACCCATATGCCCACCTTCTGGTAGAACGCACACACTGGTCTGTTCTGTGGGTAGGACACACTGCCGGAGGACAGCACAGCCACCGCTGGCTTCTGTACGGTCAAAGTGGCTCCAAAGGGATAAACAAAAGACAAGCTCTCTGAAGGGTCTTCTTCTAAGAGCCCACCCGGGCCCTTACCAGCAGCCACGTTAATCTCCCTGTTCAATACACCATTGGAGACCAGCACCTCTTTGGGGTGGAAGTACTTGTAGTATACAGAACGCACTACAGCATCTGGAACAATGGATAGGAAAGACTCAGATATATACTACAGTTGTAGAACACACACACACACACACACACACACACACACACACACACACACACACACACACACACGTGCGCACAGAGACACACACCTGTGTTCACCATTATACCGTATTCCTCCAGGAGGAAGTTGATGTTCGTGTCCAGCTTCTCCTCCCCTCCTTCCGTCATCATGATCAGCACGCTTCCTCCTTCATCAATGTACCTCTTTATCGAAAGAAACTAGAGAAACGACAGATTCGTCCACCCGCTGGTCACCGTTAGCCCCGCCCGTACTAACCTCTTCAGCAGTAAATCTGTCCTTCGGAGCCCCGAACACTATCATCCTGGCTCCCTTCAGTACAGCTCCGCTGATCTCCTCTCGCTGACTACGTACATAGACAGGACGAGGACTTAACTCCTAGTTATAGCATGCAACAGAGCACAGCTCCTTACTTCACAACGTTCCAAGACGCCTTCAATCGCCTTAGAAGGATTTTAAGTCCGTTGTTAACGGAGAAGAGCTCCTTCTTCGACGAATTGAACAGAAGGACATTACTCGAAACATCCTAATACACAATATATGATAATAATACAAGAGAATCTCCACGTGAAGAAGGTGGCAGTGGAGATACCTCGTCAAGACCCATATTGTTGTGTCTCCAAGCACAAAGCTAAAAACGCCCTCAGGATTAAACGCCTAGCCCAAGCGGTTAAGCGCCTTATAGGCTTGTCACAAAAAACCGTGTCAATTTTCGCAATATTTTTGCAAGATTCTTGCCGAAAATTGCTGCCCAGCAACAATTTATCTTATCAACGTGAATGGCGGGCAATGCTCGCTAGACAAGCTATCATGTAGCCAATTCGCTGTCATTCAACCAGAAGTAGTTCAATGGAAATGTTGAAATAGTAAGCCAGAGAAGATCTCGTCAATTGTCTTTTTGTGGTATGTGGGTATATATGGGCTACAAGACAGTGACAAGGTCACATGGAAATCAGTGGAAGCCATGAAGGTTGTGAAACTCAACTGAGAGATACAAGACAATAAGATCTATACGAATATTAAGAGAATACTGCCACCTTCAGTATGAAATGAAAAGTACAGAGAATGAAAATGCTGACCAAACGTTATGTTTCAGCGCCTTAATGTGTAATGTTATAATTATATACAATCAGGTATAATACACAGTATCTGTGGAAAGTCCCTGTAAAGCTCTCCATATATAGGTGTGTTTGATCCTGAGTGGGTGACCTTTTCATTATTATTTTTAAATTTTATATCTTATAATGTTTCGTGTTGATCTTATTTTTCTCTTTTTTGATATATGATGTGTTTCTCATGGGACTGTCTGTCCTAGTGGTATGCATGTGGCACGTTAATAATAATGATTGTTCGATTGATTGATTGATATAACTACATACAGTAAACAGACAGGATTATTATCAGTTAGGTCATGCTAATGTTCATTTTCAGTTGTGGAGCATGTTATCACTGAATAACTAATGGACACTTAACAATCTCAGGATGTCCGGTCACCACACACAAACGTCCCCAATAACCCCATACTCCACCAACAGCTAGTGCTGCCTTTGAAGGAAGCACATATACATGTTGTAGCGATTTGCTGATCAGTCCCTAGACGCTAAACCGTTTGCTGCGAACCTTGATATCGATAGGCAGACATACATATGCATGCTGTGCTATTACAAAAACACTTATTATAGTAGGCTATATTCTTATTGTTAGAGTGAGTTGTAGGACAATCGTCCAAAATAGCAATGAAAAGCAAATTTTGATAAGTTCACTATCCCCGGGTCTCCAGGTATAAATTATGGAAATAAAACGTACCCGCCTACTAGCCCGTTCACAGTGGAGCGTGCAACGGGCTAGTCAGCAAGCGATTTCACGTATTCTCCATAGTTTATCCTCTTGTTCGCGTCCACTCCGACCTCCTTGATCATGTCTTGAGCTTCTTCGACAGTCAACTGCTCTCCGAGGTGCGTCATCATGAACCGAAACTCCCCGACGTCTATCGACCCTACGTTGTCCATGTCGAGGACCTTAAACGCCTCCAGAAGCTCTTCGGCTCTATCACTGTCCAGTTTAGTTACCTTCGACAAGAGCATTTTGAAGGACTCGAACGAAATCACTCCTTTTCCCGTTTCGTCCGCTTCTTTGATCATCTCCTGTAGCTCCGCCTCTGTCGGGTTCTTCCCCAACGAACGCATCACTGTCCCCAGCTCAGTGGAAACGATCGTATCGTCTCCGTTCTTGTCGAACAAGGTGAACACTTCCTTGATCTCGCCAATCTGTTCCTCAGTGAGCTCTTCCATGGCTAGATCCCCTCTAGTCGAGTCGAAAACTATCGGCGTGCGTGCTGTCTCCTCGAACCTTGAACCCCGGGTTATTCAACAACTACAATAGTCGACTGTGGTAGTGCAGTGCTTGTTGAATGGTATTATACGCGTCCATATGGACAATAGAGGTGGGTGGTGCAGTAGGAAGGGATTTGTATGTGATTGTATCATAAGTGAAAGAGACCACAAACAGTGTGCGATACGGCAGGATCACCAGGTGGTGTGATGTGCTGGAATTGAATCAGTTACAGTTACACGACCAGCCAGCACATTGGCACCAGTGAGGGGACACACACATATTATGCTCCTAGGCTGGCACCGTGGAATAGGAGTGCAGCCAAAAACATACGAGACTAGGATAGTACTGATGCATATACACACACGTACACCACACACACACACACACACACACACACACACACACACACACACACACACACACACACACAGCTCAGTTATATATTCAATGCCATTCATCTTAACCGGATACATCATTGGCAGCAACAACTCTACACAGAATTGAGTATAAACACCTAGTTCTTTGGTAATCGCCTAGGACCATACAATAATATGTAGGCCATGTGCCAGTCTCCACCCCCTGATAATTTAAGGATTTCTTCTTCTGTTATCGGGGTAACAACATCGTCATCAAACTTCAACCATCCTCTGTCTTGTGACTTGATCCATGCAACGTAGTGTCCTGAGTTGGAGGAGCGTCCCTGGTGGGTGAGCACACCCATCAGCTCATAGTAGCCACTGTTGTTGCTACCAGGGTCTATACAAGGAAAGAGGGATTCTGTGTGTGTGTGTGTGTGTGTGTGTGTGTGTGTGTGTGTGTGTGTGTGTGTGTGTGTGTGTGTGTGTACGTGTGTGTGTGTGTGTGTGTGTGTGTGTACGTGTGTGTGTGTGTGTGTGTGTGTGTGTGTGTGTGAGTGTGTGTTTTGAGTGTTTTGTGTATGTGTGTCTTTTGTGTGTGTGTGTGTGTGTGTGTGTATACCTGTATGACCAATAATAGTGCTGGAATTATATCAGAACTAATTGAAGGGCGGTTGGCCACACCCAGCTCACCTACCATCAGGGAACTCGAAGGGCTCGTACTCCACCTTCTGGTCCTTAGTGGGAGGGGCTTTGGGTTTACCTTTAGGGACATTCCCACTTCCAAGCTGAATAAGAGGGGAATACCCATCACATCAACATGTAACCATGGTGATAGCAAAGACTAACAGAGTTCTTGTCATCCAACTCTTTGAACCGATCTCTCATCGGAGCCAGGCGTTCCTTGAGCCCAGCTGTGCAGAACTCGTAGGTGTCCAAAGTTATGGGGAACTTGACATCCTGAGGGGGGGGGGGGGGGGGATAAGGAGTGTTTGAGTCCCACTTTGAATGTTCACAGCCCAGTTTCCAACTACCACTCCACTCCAACCAACCAAGCACACCACTCCACTCCAACCAACCAAGCACACCACTCCACTCCAACCAAGCACACCACTCCACTCCAACCAACCAAACACTCCACTCCACTCCAACCAACCAAGCACTCCACTCCAACCAACCAAGCACACCACTCCACTCCAACCAAGCACACCACTCCACTCCAACCAACCAAGCACACCACTCCACTCCAACCAAGCAAGCACACCACTCCACTCCAACCAAGCACACCACTCCACTCCAACCAAGCACACCACTCCACTCCAACCAACCAAGCACACCACTCCACTCCAACCAAGCACACCACTCCACTCCAACCAACCAAGCACACCACTTCACTCCAACCAACCAAGCACACCACTCCACTCCAACCAACCAAGCACACCACTCCACTCCAACCAAGCACACCACTCCACTCCAACCAACCAAGCACACCACTCCACTCCACTCCAACCAACCAAGCACTCCACTCCAACCAAGCAAGCACACCACTCCATTCCAACCAACCAAGCACACCACTCCACTCCAACCAAGCACACCACTCCACTCCAACCAAGCACACCACTCCACTCCAACCAAGCACACCACTCCACTCCAACCAACCAAGCACATCACTCCACTCCAACCAACCAAGCACACCACTCCACTCCAACCAAGCACACCACTCCACTCCAACCAAGCACACCACTCCACTCCAACCAACCAAGCACTCCACTCCACTCCAACCAAGCACACCACTCCACTCCAACCAACCAAGCACACCACTCCACTCCAAGCAACCAAGCACACCACTCCACTCCAACCAAGCACACCACTCCAGCCAACCAAGCACACCACTCCACTCCAGCCAACCAAGCACACCACTCCACTCCAACCAAGCAAGCACACCACTCCAACCAACCAACCAAGCACACCACTCCACTCCAACCAAGCACACCACTCCACTCCAACCAACCAAACACACCACTCCACTCCAACCAAGCAAGCACACCACTCCACTCCAACCAAGCAAGCACACCACTCCAACCAACCAACCAAGCACACCACTCCACACCACTCCACTCCAAGCAACCAAGCACACCACTCCAAACAAGCAAGCACACCACTCCACTCCAAACAAGCAAGCACACCACTCCACTCCAAACAAGCAAGCACACCACGTAACGCTAACTAAATTGATCTGACGATCAGTCACAGCTATGGCCTATGTCCCCCAGCAACACATTCTCCTATGACATACCTTCAATACTTTCTTCGCTACAATTTCCTCAGATGCCCCTGCTCGCCCCACGAAGAACCTCACGTACTGAATGACCAGGTACCCAGGGAGACGGCTTATCTGGGACTGTGGAAGGAATGACAAACACTCCTATTACATTCCAATTAACAGTCAGAGGTTGCACAATAATCAGACTGGATTGCATCAGTTAATAAAATATTGCATAATAATGAGACTATATTGCATAACCAAGAGTATGATTTTAAAATGGCACACACGACAACAGGGTGACATTACGCAATGACAGGCTCATCAAAATGGCCACACTTACAATTTTCTCGTATTGAGCATCTCTGTCCAAAGTAGTGGAATGCTTCTCTATGCTACCTTGAAGCCCCTTTAGAGGAAGGGATATGGAAATCAGTCAATAAGTGAATAAAAGAAGAAAACTGACACAAACTAACCAGCTTCAACCCAGTAGATAAGTACTTTATATCTGGAAACATAGAGAAAGTCACAAATAACAAGATGAAAAGTTGTTGCTTTGACTGAGCTAATCAGCCACAACAATCCAGTCCCAACCTGTCAATACACACAGTCCTCACCTTGCTGGATGAAGCAGCTCAGCTGGAACGACTCCTCCTCCTCAACTTTCTCGGGCTCGTCCAGGTTCTCAATGCATTTGAATTTGGACATAAGGCGGAGACCAAAGTACTGCTCCATGAAGCCCCTCCCACCTTCCCCCGATCCAGGTAGGTTGAGAGACAGGGCAGTGATGAGGGCTTGCCAGCACTCGTGGGCATCCTGTTGCTTGTAAGCTCGACTGCGCTCGTCTCGCTCTGAGAAGTGAGGAACCAGGACGTGCAGTTTCTGAATGAAAATTGTGAGAGCAAGGTCCGGTCGGTTCTTGTCCATCTCGCTATAAAGCAGCCTCAGGGAGTCAACGAGAGCCTTTTGGATGTCCAACGACTCCAGAGCAGGTGGCTGCGAGGAGATCACATCCTTTAGCTCTGGGACCGCCCTTAGGCACTGGACGGTTGCATTCATGTAACACGTGTTGCCAAGGTTACGTAGTCCACTTGGTAGGTTGAGGGCTGCAGCCACTTCAGCTTCTGAAAGGTCCTCTACGAACCGCGTCTTCTCGACAGGTGCTTCGGGGAGTGCCTGGGACGACCCCATCATTAGCAAGGTGCACCCCTGAAATATCGAAACAAAATAAATTTACTTACAAAAACTTCGTCATGTTATTCTGTACATGAACATGCATGTAGGAGTGTATACACATACATACACATGTACACATGCACGTACACACACACACACACACACACACATTCTTGATCTTCTTCTCTGACTTCCCCCACTCCGTGTCCCCCACCGTCACCCCCCCTAGCATGACCTTCTGTCTCTCTGGAGGGACACCAGTCAAGGCAAACAGTTGCCCTTTGAAGACTTCTGGGGTCTCTTCAGTGGATAGCTCGACGTCATACTTCTCCTTCCCCCACTTCACCTTCACTGCACGACAATATCCAAAAACACCAACATTACCCCCTTCAATAACTCGGATGGTAGTGAAATGGCCATCCAAATAAGAATTAATTTGTACAAATCACAATTATCTAACCCGACATCAACAAAAAGTACCATAAATGGATTATTTGGGCCACAAGACCGTCAAACAGACACCACGCGGTGCCTGAAGGAGATATTAGAGTAGAATGAAAGCTCACGAACCTTGGTAAGTGGACATGCTGGCCGGTGGACGGTAATGATATTCACGAGGTGTGGCATGATCACGTGATGGGGTGTGTCCATCCGACATTCTTCAATATGGACTCTCGTAAAAAGCAGTTCAGTTGTGAGTCCACGTAGCTACGTTCGGTCTGCCATGTAAAATATGTATGAAGTAGGAAATAGAGTAGATATGGAGGGCTCGGACGACAGTGACGACCGGTCTAGAGCTTTCACCACTCCTAACCCTTCTCGTTCCCCAGCTCCCGAACTGAGAAGGCGGACCAGTACCTTCTCCTTTGTGGCGGGTAGAGTTTTAAAGAGAGGCACGGTTTTGAGAGAGGCACAGGCGAAGAGACAGACTTCTTTAGTAGATGCGAGTACATCTCAATCAAGCTTTCTTGAGAAGCATGAAGCAATAGGTGTGTGTGTGTGTGTGTGTGTGTGTGTGTGTGTGTGTGTGTGTGTGTGTGTGTGTGTGTGTGTGTGTGTGTGTGATTCTTAATTTACACATATCCATTGTTCTCAGATAAGGAAAGAATGGTGAGGAATTACCTGGATAATAACAAGGACTTCCTGTATGAGTATGTCCTGGAGAATGTCGACGCAGACACCTTGGAGAGGTGGTTCATTCGTAAGGGGAGAATGAGGGCCATGACGAGCTCTCCAAGCTTCAGCAGCCCTGTGATGATAAAAAAGTCAAAGAAGGGCGTGTCTGCACCTCCGGGGGAGAGTGAGAAGAGGAAGATATTGGACCAGCTGACCAAAGAGGTCCAGGAGCACACCTCGTCCCCGGAGGTGCTCCTCCACCTCTCGCAGGCTGTGTCCTCAGGTGTGCAGCCCTGTGCAACATCCACAGTAGAACATGACACCACAGACCCTGTACTGAGCAGTTTATGGTGGTGCAGATCATGGCACAATGCTCCTCTCCACGTGCTGCTTCCTGTCTGAGAACCCAGTGTACCATCATTTCAGCCACCTCCCTAGGATGGTCACCTCACCAGTAGTGCCACCCTTGTATCCTGAATATACAGCTCTCTGTGTTCACATGCAAATTTCAATTCCACTAATACAGGCGAGGACAGTAGGTCCCATAGGTGACTACATTACACAAGTTCTACTGTACTTCCTGTGAATATAATATTTCCTGCCAAACTATATATACTTCCTGTCAGAAGTATGGTGTGTGTTGACATAACAGTTACGCATCCTCGGCTGTGGGACACCCGTTCCCTGGTAGCTTGCTGACAACAGCAACAACCGCCCAGAACATGATAACAAGAACCTGTGTGTGACAACATTGAAATGAAACTGTTTCTCTGTCCTATTTGGGTCAGTTACAAATTGACGATCATGGGTTTTCAATTTGTCACTTGGCTCCAATCCATGCATCTACTCAACCCAGGTAACAACTTCTTTGTGTGGCTACTCCTTCTGACAACTTACCTATTGAGTTTGTTACATGTGATTACAGTGTGTTACTGAGTGGAGGGTTTTCTCTACTCTCACAGCTATTGCCGCAGATGGGTACAGTGTGTATGTGGTCTACCCTGAAGAGAAGGTATGTGTTGGTAGCAATGTGTGTGTGTGTGTGTGCGTGCGTGCGTGCGTGCGTGCGTGCGTGCGTGCGTGCGTGCGTGCGTGCGTGCGTGCGTGCGTGCGTGCGTGCGTGCGTGCGTGCGTGCGTGCGTGCGTGCGTGCGTGCGTGTGTGTGCATGTGTGTGTGTGTGTGTCGTTACTGTGTGCGTGCACACACTCACTACATGCTATACCTTCATTCAACTTGGCTGCTTTGCTGCTTCCAGTCGTTGTGTTGCATGTACAAAGATGAAGAGGAGTATCAGGGTGAGCCCCTGTTTTATGAAGTGGGCAGGTCCATACCGTGCTATGTGGCCAGGACCCACACTATTGTCCGACAAGGCAGTCTCGTGCAGGTCAGTCTGGTGTGCTCAGAGGTTAAGGCTCTTAGTCACTCAATTTGTCAATAAGCCAGTGGTGTTGATGTTTGCTCAACCGTTCTTGTCAGCTCCCTCAAGAGTTCAAAGGTGGACTTGGTGTAGCAAGTGAGCCCTCTGACAGCAATCCTTGTACTGTGTGGTGTCACTCCATGTGGTGTCACTCCATGTGGTGTCACTCCGTGTGTTGTCACTCTGTGTGGTGTCACTCCATGTGTTGTCACTCCGTGTGGTGTCTTCACTTTATTAGGAGAAGAAGCAGGTTCTGTGCTGTGTGTCCCGGTGCTGCAAGCTGAAGGTGTACTGGTCGGGGTGGTTGAGCTGGTCAAAGCTAGGAATAGAACTCCTTTCACACCACAAGAAGAAGAGGTGATGTAGTGCACAGTGACATGTGTTGGTCACATGTGAATCATGTGATGATAGTGTGAAAATCATGTGATAGTCACATGCTCGTATCTCACAGGTTGCCAGTAGTTACTTTGTATGGGGAGGAATTGCCATTGAATATGCACAGGTTTGTAGGTATAATGCTGGACACACCCACTGTGGTAATTGAAGGGACTGGCTCTTTGTATAGCTCTACAAGTCACTTGAGCAGCACAAGGTTCTGAATGAGACCATCCTCAAATTTATGAAGTATGATTAACTGAATTGATTAATTGAATTATTGATTCATTGAAATCGAATTATTTAATTTCTTTCAGGGACGTCATTGAAGATGTCACCCGCATAGATTTTGTATTGGAGGATATCATTGTATGTTACCATGGTGACCATTATTGCACTTCGTGCTATCATGTCTCATTCTCATCTGTCATGTCTACCGTCTCCCAAGAACGCTGCTTGTCAGCTGGTGAACGCAGACCGAGGATCTCTGTTTCTAGTGGACCATGAGAAGGAAGAGCTGTATGCCCGAATATTTGATCAGGAGAACAGATCTCCATCAGTGGACTTGACCCATGACTGGGTGATGGCTCGGACCCGGTCTGTCAGAGCAGAAGATACCGATGTTGACGCCATGACATTGTTGAGGTGGGGTATTCTGTACGATCTCTGACAAACACACACACACGCACACATGCACACATGCACACACACACACACACACACACACACACACACACACACACACACACACACACACACACACGACACACACACACACACACATGCACATGCACATGCACACACACACACACACACACACACACACACACACACACACACACACACACACACACACACACACAGGCATGTACAGGTAAGCCTACAAAACATCACTGATTTTCTGTAGGATCCCCATGAAAACTGGAATAGCTGGTCATGTGGCCTGCACTGGTGAGGTGCTGAATATAAAAGACTGCTATGATGATCCCAGGTTCAGTTCTGAGATTGATGAGAAAACTGGGTATCGAACCAAGACCATCCTCTGTATGCCCATCATGATTGGCACTGAGTGAGTGGATTCGGAGATGGGTTGTGATGGATAGTGATTTTCATCATTGTACTATCCGGATAGGATCATAGGGGTGATGGAGATGGTCAACAAAAAGGACGGTGTGTTTACCAGGCAGGGTGAGTTGATGTTAATTACAGGATCCTCCCCCCATGACCCACTCCTCCCCCTCCTCAGATGAGGTAGCCTTCGAGGCCCTGGCGGCCTACTGCGGGGTGGCCATACAGAGCTCCATGTTCTACATCCAACTGAAGCGCTCGCAGCAGCACCAGAAGGTGGCCACGGAGGTGTTCGCCTACCACAGGCAGGTCAACGAGGATGACGTTGAGATGTACCTGGAGCGCTCCCTGGACATCACCGCTGGGTATGACATCGACAGGTATGTACTGGACTGTGTAGTGATGGTGGGCTTATACCACCATACTCCTCACTGCTCCTCATCCTTTCACTGTCCCACTTGTACCCCCACTATCCCACTTGCACCCCCACTATCCCACTTGTACCCCCACTATCCCACTTGCACCCCCACTGTCCCACTTGCACCCCCACTATTCCACTTGCACCCCCACTATCCCACTTGCACCCTCACTATCCCACTTGCACCCCCACTATCCCACTTGCACCCCCACTATCCCACTTGCATCCCCACTATCCCACTTGCACCCCCACTATCCCACTTGCACCCCCACTATCCCACTTGCATCCCCACTATCCCACTTGCACCCCCACTATCCCACTTGCACCCCCACTATCCCACTTGCACCCCCACTATCCCACTTGTACCCCCACTATCCCACTTGCACCCCCACTATCCCACTTGCACCCCCACTATCCCACTTGCACCCCCACTATCCCACTCCTCTCCACACTGATGTTGCTCCTTCCTTGCAGTCACAACCTGGACACAGGGACTATTCCGGAGGATGTCAAGCCGCTGTTGGCTGTGAAGATGCTGAATCAGCTAGTGGACATGTCAAGGTGGGTGGGAGTGGTCACACATACTAAAGGGTGTGGTCGGACCCCAATACAGGGGGCGTGGTCACACCGGTGCTCATCTGTTAAGTGCCCCGCCCCTCTAGTTATCCTCTGGACTGCCTGATGAGGTTCCTGTTAACTGTGAGGAAGTGCTATCGACCGGTGCCCTACCACAACTGGAACCACGCCTTCTCTGTAGCACACGCCTCCTATGTCATTATGAGTCAGTCTACAGATGTGTTCACTGAGAGCGAGGTGAGGAACTCAACCCCCCCTTGCCAGCCCGATATTGACCATTTTCTTAATTTCCCAGCGAATTGGCCTGTTTGTGTCATGTCTTTGTCATGACCTGGATCACCGTGGTTACAACAATGACTTCATGAAGAAACACGAGACACCTCTTGCTGCTCTCTACTCCACCTCCATCTTGGAGAACCACCACTTCAACATGGCCTACACCATCCTCCAAGATGAGAAGAACAACATATTCTCTGGGCTAACCGGGAAGGATTATAAGAAGGTGATCGTGTGTGGTAGGCTGGATTCCCAGTCTTAGATTTGAATTGAGAATGGGAACATCACATTCAAATGTAACAATTCTGTACATATTCTGTTCATGCTTTGCATGCACAGATGATGGAATTTATGAGGAAGTGTATCTTAGCAACTGATTTGGCAAGGTTCTTCAAGAATCGCAAGGAGTTGGAGAATCTGATTGAAAACAGCAAAGTTGATTTACAGATCCCCACACACAGGGACCTTGTGTTTTCAGTTGTTATGAATGGTTGTGATGTAGGATCAGCATCAAAGTCATGGGAAGTTCACCGTAAATCAACAGACGTTATCTTTGAAGAGTTTTATGCACAAGTAAGAAAATCAGCCGTGTGGTTATCAAGTGTATGTCATGTGATTGCCATGTGATAAACTTTTGTTGTTGCCAGGGTGACCAAGAGAAGAAGGATGGATTGACTCCCATCCCCATGATGGACAGGGACAGACACCACGAACTCCCCAAACACCAGGTCAGCACCTTGGCTGGACATATGGACCATCACTTATCTAAGACCAATCGTTGATCTGATGTAGTAACTATGGTAACCTTTGTTTCTCAGGTCGGTTTCATCAACCACATTGTGGCTTCCTGCTACTCCACTCTCCTCCCAGTCCTGCCGTGTGTAAGGGTGTTCCTGGAAGGATGCCAGTGAGTGATACTGACTTGTGTGTATGTATGTGACTACATACACACACACACACACACACACACACACACACACGCACACGCGCACACACACACACACACACACACACACTTACACACATAATAATATGCATACACACAAACGTATACTAAATTAATTTTATTAATTTCTTGATAGAGCAAATCTCGAAAGATGGTCAGCTCTGATGGAGGAGAAGACTTCATCCCCTTAGTGGACGGGCGCTTCAAGCACTCTGCTCGGATTCACAATAAAATATATTATATCAACTAATAGACATGGCTTTCTAATATTTCTGTGCATGCCCTTTTCGTGTGTTTGTATTTTAATACTCGTGTGTGTGTGTGTGTGTGTGTGTACCGCTAGTAGTACTTCCGGTTAACTTTAATTAGTTCTCGAACCACGTGACTGAAAAATGGTCGTTCTTGGACAGGTATTCCTGCTTTTCGCTCTTTTCTTCACTTTGGAGGCCTCCCCCGTTCCACTCGTGATGTGGCACGGAATGGGTAAGTTTATTTTATTCTCGACTGAAATAGAATACAATTGAATAAGTTGGAATTAGCGCACTCCGTTTTATTAACTGCACGCCTCTTCAAAGTTTCTAAATCTCTCGGGACGACACAGACATGACCTTATGCCGATAGCTCAGTGTCGAGAGTACTAGAGGCTAATGATTCCAAGTTAGCCCATTTTGAGTTTCGAACTCAACTGATGGATAGCAACCAACAGAATAATGTTGCTTTGGAGTGTGTTTGGTGTGCCTTACATGTCACCCCTGCTCACTGTACACCTAGCCACTTTCTCTTTTGGCAAAGGTGATACGTGCTGTAATCCATTGAGTCTTGGCCGTCTGAAGAAGCTAGTGGAGCAGCATGTCCCCGGGATCTATGTGTACTCCATACAGATTGGGAGCAATGCTGAGGAGGATGCCTTCAACTCCTTCTTCAAGAATTCAAACGATCAAATTGGAATGGCTTGTCAGATGCTAGCCAATAACGACCAGCTGACCGAAGGGTTCAATGCCATAGGATTTTCCCAAGGAGGACAGTTCCTGAGAGCTCTGATCCAGCGATGTCCTTACGTCTCTGTCAAGAACCTCATATCGGTGGGGGGACAGCACCAGGGGGTTTATGGATTTCCCCGTTGCCCTGGTGATAATTCTACTTTCTGTGAGGAGGTTCGAAGATTGCTAGATATTGGAGCTTATGTGAGGTGTGTGTGTGGGGGGGGGGTGTTTGGGTGTTCAGGTGGTTGGAATAAGTTGTGATCCAATATTTCACTGCAATCACAATCTCATTGTTATGTCATGTTCTTTGTATGGAGCTTCTTACAAACCACCATACCGGGCGGAGTTCCTACATCACATCACATGCAAACCACCGGGCGGAGTCCCTACATCACACTACATTATTCTCCAGTTTCGTCCAGGACCACCTTGTACAGGCAGAATATTGGCATGATCCTTTCAATGTTAAAGAGTATGAGCAGAAGTGTGTGTTCCTGCCAGACATCAACAACATCGGAAGTGTAAGAGGAGACTCTCAGACAATGTCTGTGTGGATGATGGTTGGTTTGAGTGAGTTGTTCTGTTCTCTTTCTTCAGGAGAAGAATGCCACGTACAAAGCAAACTTGATGATGATTGACAACTTTGTCATGGTTAAATTCCTCAGAGATACAATGGTGGATCCAAATGCCAGTGAAGTATGTTAATATGCGTCTGTGGGCATGTCAGTACATCTCTACATCCAACTGTACACTCACACAGCTCAGCTACACACACATGGACATCAACTGCACACACATAGCCTCAGCTACACACACATGGACCTCAACTACACACACATAGCCTCAGCTACACACACATGGGCCTCAACTACACACACATGGACCTCAGCTACACACACATGGACCTCAACTACACACACATGGACCTCAGCTACACACACATGGACCTCAGCTACACACACATGGACCTCAGCTACACACACATGGACCTCAGCTACACACACATGGACCTCAGCTATACACACATGGACCTCAGCTACACACACATGGACCTCAACTACACACACATAGCCTCAGCTACACACACATGGACCTCAGCTACACACACATGGACCTCAGCTACACACACATGGACCTCAGCTACACACACATGGACCTCAACTACACACACATGGACCTCAACTACACACACATGGACCTCAGCTACACACACACATGGACCTCAACTACACACACATGGACCTCAGCTACACACACATAGCCTCAGCTACACACACATAGCCTCAGCTACACAAACCCATACCTTTCTCATATCCACTCTGTTAGTGGTTCGGGTTCTACAATGATGGGCAGGACAAGGAAACACACACATTGCAGGAAAGCCAGTTATATCAACAGGTGGGTGTTATTTGGAATAGTTTGTTGCTATAGCAACATTGATCAATTTCGCTGGTACCCAATTGAATTTAGGATTGGTTGGGTCTCAAGCAAATGGATGCCGCTGGCAAGCTGCACTTCCTGTCATGTGACACCGACCATCTGAGGTTCTCTGACGAGTGGTTTGTGGAGAACCTAATGCCCTTCATCAATACAACGATGCCTTAGCTCATTGGAAGCTGCAAACACTACAATAATGTACACTGCACACACACACACACACCCAGAGCTATATCATTGATGCCATGTAGAAACACAATAATTGCTGATTAGTGATTGAGTGAAATGAATGTGATGCCCTTCATGGTGTGTAGCTCGTTGACTTGCTCCTGACAACTACTGTTCTATTGTAATGCAGTCCCTGGGTGTGAAGGCATGGAGCGCTATGATCAGTTTGCATATGGTCCATGTACATGCTTGTGAATGTCCACAAGGCCAGACACTCTGTTAAGGTGATTGAGTCAATACTGCAATTGTCACTGTTACTAACATCGCAATCTCTGTTGAAATACCTGGAGTGAACACGATGCTACCAACCTTTATTGATGTCATACACCATAGTGTGTGTGGCTGTGTGTACGTATATATTGATCTATGCAGGCAATATCTCAGTAAAACCAAACTCAACCATAACTCACAAGTAGTGTACAATACCATAACTCACAAGTAGTGTACAATACCATAACTCACAAGTAGTGTACAATACCATAACTCACAAGTAGTGTATAATACCATAACTCACATGGAGTGTATAATATATTAATACTGCATCCAAACAAGCCTAACTCTGCCAGTTGGCTTGAGTCTGGCTATGGGTATTGGGTTGTGGCAATAATACAAAAATAAGAGCAAATGTTAGTAATAATAGATGGCTGGGGCGAAAACAAAAGTAGCAATAAAATTGTGATTATCATAGAGAAACAGGAAGTCGTTATTAGTCATCCCAGTCCTCCCAGTCATTTCCAAGGCAACCCTCCTCCTATGGGATAAACAGAACAGGTTCAACGTGGCACAACTGTGAGAGACATCGCACCACCTTACCTCAAGGTTGCATTCTTGTTCAATCTCCTTCACAAACTGTTCCATCAAGAGGCCAGGGTCCTCCTCACTTGTGGAGCTTCCTCGGTTCTCACGCACACTTGAACGGGTGGTTTCTGATCCCGGGACAGATACCAGATCACTGCTGGAGGCGTGGGTGGAGCCTTGGAGCACCTCCCACCCCTCGGACACATTAGTACTGATGGTCTGCCAGCTCTCGTTAACAGGAAGATGTTGGAGAGGGGTAGGAGACTGGTCGCCAGGGATACACACAAAGCTATCACTTGAATCAGAGTGAGCCATGTCAGATTTGGTATCCCCCGAGCTCGGAAGGGACGGTCTCCTCCTACTACGGGTGTGTGCAGCGGTCTCCAGTGTGGTCCCCACTGCACCAGTCTTGCTGGTCTCCAGTGTGGTCCCCACTGCACCAGTCTTGCTGGTCTCCAGTGTGGTCCCCACTGCACCAGTCTTGCTGGTCTCCAGTGTGGTCCCCACTGCACCAGTCTTGCTGGTCTCCAGTGTGGTCCCCACTGCACCAGTCTTGCTGGCAGTTGTTGGCAAGTCAGCCGAGCACAAGGTCTTGTCAGGGTCTTCCTGATACATCTCCTGATCAGGACCATCACTGTTTGGATCTCGGACTAGTGGACCCACTGGGGACACTGGGGTAGGAGTGTTGTGCTGATCTGTCTTTGTTTCCCTGGGAATACTGCCATCTTGTTCTTCAATTACTATCACCTCGGGGACACTCTCATCACGTTTTTCCTCATTCACCACCCCCCCGGGGACACTCGCATCACGTTTCTCCTCGATCACCGCCCCCCCGGGGACAATAAGTTGATCCTCATCTTCTCTTGAAGAGTGATTTCTTTCCATGACCTGAGGCTCCACCTCCTCGTTAATGGTGTTAAGGATAGGGTTTCCCTCCATGGGATCATTTTCATCATCGTCCCATGACAATTCTTCTGTAGATGTCTCTGTTGCCCTGGCAACCAAACTAGCACGCCTTTCATTTTCCTACAAGTCATTAGCATCACTCAATCAATGCAATCACTTCATTCAGTCCCTAATTTATGTGAGTATTCCAACACACACCACATCAGGACTAAATATAGACACACATCTACACCCAGGAACACACACACACACACACACACACACACACACACACACACACACACACACACACCTCTTTGAGGCAGTACACATGGTAGAAATATCTGCTCCAGAAGTCATTGTAGGACACCACTGAGGGCACCAATCGAGTGTGGATCTCCTGGAGGTGTGGCTTGGAGAGGAGGAGGACAGAGATAGCATCCGTCTGATCCTGGATAACAAATGACTCCGCCCACTTAGCAAACTTTTCTCCCGGTGGTTGAGTGTAAGTCTGCGGACTACACTCAATATTATGTAATTGAGCTTCATAGCGGCTTGTTGCTACGGCAACTGTGGATGTTCCAGAAGAGCGGAAGTCTACGGTGTTGTCTTCGTGTTCTTCCGATTTGTCATCGTCACCATTCTGAGAGAAGAACAGCAAAGTATAGTAAAATTCGTCCTTTATAGATTACACACAACAACAGATCCATGGAAGAGTATGGCACATGGATAATTAAAATACACTCATAGGAGAAAAACGGAATGCACCAATAATCCCTTCAGAGAAGTGGTTGCTTCTGTGACGGCGGCCTCCGTGTCGGTCTTGAGCACAGTGATGAATTCCGACAAATCCCGTTTGGTTGCGTTTAAGGCAGCTAAAGAAGTTTCCTTGGCGGAATCTAGCCAACTGTTCCACCATGAACTTGAACTAGACAGTAATACAATGAAATGTATGAACTAACGTAGAACAATCGATGGAGTTACCGTGGCTTACCTGTCTCCGGCGGCCATTTTGTACAAATGGAATTGATTCGTGGGCGTCTAATTTCCAATGAAGATCCCTTAATCGGGACAGTCCAAGTTCTTGTCGTAGCTTCAAGGAATTGTTTCTTGGTATGCACGCCTCAAACACTTGTTACTTACACACCAGACCAGACAGATCATACTATGATTGAGGAGGACCCACTGCGCAGACTTGTATGGGAGGAAAACTGTACATAGCCCATGCCTCTTAATGATATTCACTGTTTGTCATTGACAATGGCGAGTTTCCAAGTGGAACACATTTTAGGGCAGCTCAAAGAGCTTCGCCAGGAAAAGTCTAAAAATGAACAACTTTTCAAAGTATTGCAGCAAGAAAGAAGGAACCTCGAAAAGAATGTTGAAGCGGGTATTCTTGTATTGGATTTAAGCTGAAACCTGTTGTCATGTCAGTGGGTTGTTCAGCTGTCCTGCAGTATGGCCTCGCCAAGGATGTGAGAGAGCGAGAGATGGACCATCTGAAGGTAGCTGAAAGGAAGCTAGAGGGACTTCAAGACCAATTGAGAGTGTTAGTGCAATGTCCCAAACATGCATACGACCCAACAAAGAATCTGACCTGTTAACTGTGTGTGTGTGTGTGTGTGTGTGTGTGTGTGTGTGTGTGTGTGTGTGTGTGCGTGTGTGTGTGTGTGCGTGTGTGTGTGTGTGCGTGTGTGTGTGTGTGCGTGTGTGTGTGTGTGTGTGTGTGTATGTGTGTGTGTGCATGTGTTTTCATATAAACATCAGGTAGTCAGTCAATATCCATATTACTTTCATCCTGTATGTTGTGTTGGAGCAGTTTAGTATGTATGTCCTGATAATGTCGATTATTTTGATAGTGATGATGATGATAATAGTGATGATAGTGATGATAGTGATGATGGTGATGATAGTGATGGTGACAATAGTGATGAAGATAGTGATGATGATAGTGATGAAAATAGTGATGAAAATAGTGATCATGACCGTGATGGTGATGATAGTGATGGTGATGCTTTACCTAACATGTTTTCTTCCCATCATCCATCATCTGTACAGGGCGGAAGAAGCCAACAAGGTGGGCAGGGATAGAGTGACTGCTTTGAACAATCAGCTTGACTGCATGGTCGATGACTGGGACCAGGAATGGTTTGTTGGCCGATGTCCTCTGTAACATGGCCGATGTCCTCTGTACATGGCCGATGTCCTCTGTACATGGCCGATGTCCTCTGTATATGGCCGATGGTGTTGTCACTCTGTACCCATTCCCACACAGCAAAGGAGTGGAGGAGGAGTTGTCCACTTTGAGCACTAAACTAAGGACAGCAAAGCAACTGTATGTGAGTGTTATGTGTGAACCATGATCAGTGATGATGGCGATGGTGATGGTGATGGTGTTGGTGAAGGTGATGGTGATGGCGATGGTGATGGTGATGGTGTTGGTGAAGGTGATGGTGATGGTAACTGTGTGGAAGATGGTAAGAGATGGTGATATCTATATTGACAATGATGGTGATGGTGTGGATAGCAACTATGATGGTGATGGTGGTAGGTTGATGTTGTCTATCTGATATTGATAGTTGGTGGTATTTTTTGTGATTGGAATCCAATTATTTAACAGAATGATGTGAACATTAGAGGAGTGCAGCTGAGTTGGTCTATGGGATGGTACAGCTGGGATGGTACAGCTGGGGTGGTACAGCTGGGGTGGTACAGCTGAGTTGGTCTATGGGATGGTACAGCTGGGGTGGTACAGCTGGGATGGTACAGCTGGGGTGGTACAGCTGGGATGGTACAGCTGGGGTGGTACAGCTGGGGTGGTACAGCTGGGGTGGTACAGCTGGGGTGGTACAGCTGGGGTGGTACAGCTGGGATGGTACAGCTGGGGTGGTACAGCTGGGATGGTACAGCTGGGGTGGTACATGTACAATACAATAATGACTTCATTATTAAGACATTTAGTTTTGAGAATCATTTAAATAGAGCCCCATTCAGTTTCTCTTCATTCAACCTTCTTAAAAGTGAAAGTATCATCAAAGATTTGTGTCTAATGTGTTTAGAAACCTCATTCTGTTACCACAGTGTATTGTGACTGTCAAGACTAGTAGACTGGGGATGCTCGGGGGGTTCCCTGTACCTAACACAGACCTTGTGCTGGCTCCCTTGTAGGAGAAGGACCATGTTGTGGAGGAAGTGAAAAGAATAGAAGTAGAAAAGGCTTCATTGCAGTCAAAAGGTTTGTGTATATTATACTTGTGTTCGCCTGTGCGTATATTATACCTGTGTTTACCTGTGTAACTATGTTCACATGTGTACTGTGTTCACCTGTGTACCTGTGGGTACCTGTGTGTGTGGGAGGGGGGGCTTTAATGTCGCCTGGTTCCATTCCCACTTGATGTAGTGTCAGCACTTGGTCTAGAATTGGAAGATTTAACCAATGATTTTGAGGCACTAAAAATACAATCATTGGACAAAAGTTGGTAGCTTGGAATTGTGCATGCATAGTCTCACCAGCTCCACTCTACCTTCTGCGCTGCTCCTCAGGAGACGTGCATACTGCCTATGGAGTTCCAGTGCTAGTGTGGAAGTCAGTGAAGTGAGTGTGTTCTGTGCTGGTGTGGATGTCAGTGAAGTGAGTGTGTTCTGTGCTGGTGTGGATGTCAGTGAAGTGAGTGTGTTCTGTGCTGGTGTGGATGTCAGTGAAGTGAGTGTGTTCTGTGCTGGTGGGGATGTCAGTGAAGTGAGTGTGTTCAGAGTGGTTCCTTTCTCCCTTACCCTTGATACAGAGGTGTGATTGGTAGAGAACACAAGGAGTTGTTGGATGCACTAGAGGACGTAGGGAAGCAGATAAAGGCAACAGAAGAAAGGTTACATTGAACATACTGGTATAGCTCACTCTCCAAGCTGCAGTGGCTGTTATTGTTTGCTAGTGCTCCTGGTTGTGTGTTAGTATGCCCCCCAGTTGTGTGATTGTGTTGTTGTGTGTTGTTTACTGTTATTATGTTGTTTAGTTGTATGTTATTGTATTTTTGTGTGTTGTTTACTGTTATTATGTTGTTTAGTTGTATGTTATTGTATTTTTGTGTGTTGTTTACTGTTATTATGTTGTTTAGTTGTGATTGTGTTGTTCAGTTGTGTGTTAGTGTGTGTTGTTTGTGGTCATTGTGCTCAGTTGTGTGTTATTATTGTGTACTGGTTGTACTGGTTGTTGCTATAAATGTTGTAGGTCCAATTCGGAGACAGTTAATGAGATTATCTAGAGTGAATTCATTGACAAATATTTCCATTGGCTCCTTACAGATTCCGAGAACTAGAAGAATCCCTGATTGGTCAAGAGCGAGCAGAAGAGTGATCACATTGCCCTGGGGAGGGGCTTACCCCACAAACTGTTTATTCACGCGCTACATAACAATGAATTGCCCGCTTATTCATAGAGCGAATTGATGTATTCCGTTTCAATTTCATATTGACATTGGGAACGGAAACAGCCAACAACCGCGTTGCCAAAATGGCTCAGCAGAAGTGGGCGTTGAATTGATGCTTGGTTTGTGTTGAATACACGTTAAAGGTCTTTCGGTGATTGTGATCTTCCCAAACATGGCGCATCAAGTTAAAAAGAGAGCGAAAGACAAAAAGGAGGCCGGAAAAGAGAAGGTAAGTTGTCTTTTATGGGGTAAACAACATTGGGCGTGTCCGTGTAGCTCAATGCAGGAGGTTTTGTATGGGAATTGAGCCAGCGCCCAACTTCTCTTGTTTGTCATTATTGAATCGATCCAATGGTTCGCTCACTCAATCACTCTTGTTCTTCAGTGAGTGATTTTATTCAATAATTATTGGTTTCTATGTTTATGCTCATTCAATTATCCAACTTCCTCCGTTGCTACTCGACCCGCTCATCTCTGCTGCCGTCCACAGCACTACGTGATCCGTGGATGTCACAGAATGAGAATATTTCTGGTGACGTTCATTTTTTTAAGTATTCATATCGAATATTGAATATTCACGAATATGAGTATCTATGGATTGTAGATATCATGTTCTTGGTTGGTGTTGTCGATAACAAATTTCTATTGTTATGTTACAATTTTGTGGTGTAAACTCACAGTTGTGTGTGTACCTGACAAAGACCTTTGCAGTCGAAATGCTGTGCAGTAGCAATTATTTAGTGTCCTGTGGAAGATGAATATTGTAATGTGTTATTTTATTGCTATTGTAGTTCAACTTTGTGACAGTGGTGGAAGATGAGGGAGTCAACATGGAAGAGGCAGCTTTGTTCTGGGCACTGGACAACGAGCAGCCCAAGGGGTGGGACGACGAGAAGGAAATAGACTACTCCGAATTAATGGAGAAGAGCACGGCAAGTGAGTGGGCGGGGCTAAGGGGATGGGCCCTCAGTAGAATTGTTAGCACACGCACACACACACACACACACACACACACACACACACACACACACACACACACACATACACACACACACACACACACGCACGCACGCACACACACACACGCACACACATACACGCACACACTAATAATGCTAACAATATGGTGATGCACCTCAAAGTGAGAGGAGCGAATAATAATGGTCTTCTTGTTATTTTCTGGGATTCCTTTGTGGTCGGGTCAATATCCATGCACCGTGCAGTCACCTCGACTTCAATACTATCTATGAAATGCTTGAGATTGTACCACTCTGTAATGTTCACTAACAGGCTTCTACCATTCCGATATGCACTTGTACCTTTTCTGGTCACCCTATTTATGAAATACCACAAACACACCCAATACCCACCCACACACACACAAATACCCCCCCCCCCCCAACACACACACACAAAGAGAGAGAGAGAGACACGTACACGCACGCACACACCATGAAATTGCCTTCAATATTATTGACTGGGGGCTGGTGCACTATCTCTCCCCTATCACAGGTACCCCTAGTTTATTCAGTTATGGTCAATCAACTTCATTTGAAGTGAAGGTGTGTATTGAGCGTGTGTAGTGTGTGTTGATTGTGTTAACCTCCCAGAGCCAACACGACTGGGTTGATATCAATATCCTGATATTCATTATAGAAACCACTGAGCTAGACAGACTGTTGTGTAAACAGTGGAAATTGTTACCCTAGGGGAACATTTAACCTCATTAACCTATTCATAGATCATCTGGTTGCTATTATATTCATAGACTGTTAGTCATCTGTAGTGGTATGAATACGATTACTAGGTTAGCGGTTAGATGCAGGAGACAAGGAGCTAGTCAATAGGTGATTGATACTTCCTGTACTGGTTGATATGGTCATGTTGACCACAGAGAATGTGTACCTAGCAGTAGAGGATGATGGTGGGTGTGTCTGTGCCTAGTGGGTGTGTCAGCACCAGGGAGTGGGTGGTATGATCCAGGACTAGGTGGGTTGGTGGGTTTCATGCATGACTGCTGATAGATTAAATGGCTTCTACAGTGTTATTAGTTTTCTTTGAACATGTCCCGAGATTCCATTGGTTTCAAGAGTAGCTAGTCTTTGTGAGTGTGTGGATGTTTTATTTGATCATGTATATGTGTATGTTATAACATATAATAATACATGATATGCTTGTGTTTGTGTGTGTGTGTGTGTGTGTGTGTGTTTAAGTGTTATTTGATCATAGTATTATGTGTAGCCTGTGTGTACATAAACATGTGTACGTGTTATTTGATAATACCAATGTGTGTATTTGTGGTGTGTGTGTCTGTGTGTGTACATTTGTGTGCACACCCCTGTGTGTGTGTGTGAGTGAGCTATCTCTAGCTGGTACGTTGACCTCTCTTCCTGAAGACCTGCTATTACCAGGAATGACTGCCTTTTGTTTTCACTGTAGCCTTGGTAACGTTGTCCTGGTGTGTATGGTGTGTATGAAAATGAACATGAACTAGTATATGGCTTCCCAGAATCGTGTGCCATAGCAATTCTAGAGCTCGATATAGTCCAACTAGCTTAATAAGTACCTTAAAAGGCGCACCAAATCTGTGCTTCCTTTCAGAGGTACTTGCTAACAGGTTGGCATAGTGTACATGAGCTAGGGACTGAGTGAGGTGTGTGTATCAACCAGGAGATTGTACTAACCAGGGTACTTACTAAGCAAGTTGTACTGTACTTCCTATCAGTACTGGTTGGAATACTTTACATGAGCTAGGGACTGAGTGAGGTGTGTGTATCAACCAGGAGATTGTACTAACCAGGGTACTTACTAAGCAAGTTGTACTGTACTTACTATCAGTACTGGTTGGAATACCTTACATGAGCTAGGGACTGAGTGAGGTGTGTGTATCAACCAGGAGATTGTACTAACCAGGGTACTTACTAATCAGTTGGATTATAGTGTATCATTGCTGGCTTCAAAATTTGGATGGCACTGTTAATTGTTTTGTATACACTGGTTGGGTTGTGTGTGTATTGGAGATAAGGATAATTTGACCTTTTGTGTTGTAATTATTGTCACATGACTGTCATGTGATACATTCCCCAGTACCTTGGAGGAGTTAAAGGAATTCAGGGGACTCCACCCACCACAGAAGACAGCCAATCAGAAATCTTAGAGAGTATAGAAACCGCCCAACGTCAAGGCCGTTTGCCGTGGGTGACACATGAATATAACAAGTGTGTGCTTAATGTTTCCCGCTACGGCTTGAAGGCTACAGATGAACAGAAAAAGGTGGGTAGAGATTACTGTCACCATGGCAACTACAGCCCATATAGTGTGATCATCTGTTAACCTGATCCGTTCTTGTGCCGCGATTCCTCAGCACATCATTGCCCGTCACCCTCTCCACCACATTGGGAGTGTTGTCTACTTCGAGGACACTTACGGCTGTCCCATGGTGGCTGTGCTGGCCAGTCAGAGCAAACCAAGTTATTATGACATTCATGTTTACCAGAGTGTGAATGAGGTGTGTGTGTGTGTGTGTGTGTGTGTGTGTGTGTGTGTGCGTGTGTGTGTGTGCGTGTGCGTGTGTGCGTGTGTGTGTGCATGTGCGTGTGTGCGCACGCGTGTGTGTGTGTGTGTGTGTGTGTGTGTGTGTGTCTGTGTGTGTGTGCGTGTGTGTGTCTGTGTGTGTCTGTGTGTGTCTGTGTGTGTGTGTGTCTGTGTGTGTATGCATGTGTGTGTCTGTGTGTGTGTGTGCGTGTGTGTGCTGTGTGTGTGTGTCTGTGTGTGTGTGTGTGTGTGTCTGTGTGTGTGCGTGTGTGTGTCTGTGTGTCTGTGTGTGTGTGTGTTAACTCCCTCATTTCTACCCCTCCACTCTCTGTAGAGCCAGGCTAAGGACATTTGCCTCACGTTAGCTCAGGCCTTTGAAGCTGTGTTCAGTAAATTACACTTGGAACAACATCATTAGTTATGGTGTAGTTACAACAATCAAGATCCCGTAACCATGGTAACTTTGTTTCTCTTCTGTGGTTAGTTTTGCTTTTGATTCTACTCTTCCTGGTGTTAATGGGACACTTTATATTTAAAGGAATTCAATTAACTATTATTGTATTAGAGACTGCTACATTTAATTATTGTGGGACACACCCACTCATTGTATTCAATATGTTTGTGGTTTTCCCCCTCTGTGTGTGGGAGAGGGAAGTGGTTGAATCTGTATAAATCCAAAGAATGTTGGTGGTAATGGAACATGTGTCTTGTATTGTTTTATTATTGTAACAACACTGATGTTATTGTAATAAAGCCACTGTTTGTATAGCATTTGTGTAGGTGGCTTGCTACAGGGTTACTGCCAACCATGCAACCTTATAAGGTGTCCTCGAATGGTCACAGTTTGTTGTTTAGTGATCCAGGCTGGCCACCCACGGGTGATTCTCAGGCACCACTACAAACAATGTGACCGTCCACTGCAAACACTGTGACCATCCACTGCTCTGTGATGGGACCACTTCAAAACTGCTCTAATCCTATCGCTCTATAATCAACTGCTATAATCTGACTGCTCTATAATCAGATATGCTGATGTAAACAGTGTGCAATTAGGTAACTGGATGAGTTAATGGTCGGCAGCGGTCTGTAGACCCTCTAGGCACCTGTCTGTTCAGTTCAAAGAGTCATAGTCTGACTCTGGAAGCCCTATCACCACCCACACTGTCAACCCAACTCTCAAGGGATGTAGTAATCTCCCTCAGCTCTACCATAAACTGCTTAGCCTTATCTTTTTGGGCTGGAAGTAATCATATTCATAGTTTATGGCCTGACAGCTGGAGGCATAGAGAGATGTGGCCTTCCTGATTGCATAGCACAAACCACAGAACCTGGAACCTTGAGCCTCTGAAGAGCCTGTGGTTCTGAGAATTTCAATTTTAAATTGAAATTTATGTCAATTCTCTTCAGTCTCATTGTCTGTTACTGCTTTACATCATTGACCAGTGAACAACACACAGCACATTGCCCACACAACACACACACACACACACGCACACACACACACACACACACACACACACACACACACACACACACACACACATACACACACACACACACACACACACACACACACACACACACACACACATACACATCCAAGGATGTAGATTCTGACATAACCTGACCAGCATATTGTGTCATCACTCACTATATCTGAATATCTATTACAAGGGTATAGGTCACAACAAAGCAATGCTATCTTTACCCTCCAATGGGATGATGAGCTCTGATGTGAGTAGGAGCTTGTCGATTCAGCCATTCTTCACACTTAGTGGTGTGGTAACCCATACAAGTGCACAGGCCTCATTTGATTGGTTCACTCAATCGCATGATGCAGTCTTAACCCATTGAGTACTGGGCATACTTGGCATGTTTGCAACTGTTACTGTGTTGGTGAGACGCAAGTGGGTTATGGTGTACACCACTACACAATATTGTGTTGTGGTCAACCTCACTGGTAATATTATACTCCGCAGACATGGAGCGGTTGCCTGTGTTTGCTTCATAATTTCTAAATAGCAATCAGTACCTGTGAAAATCACAAAGCTACCTCTGTATTGAAGTGTAGACGGGTCATTAGTCAAGAATAGACACAGAAAATCTTTCCATTATTTTGTGGTAAATCCTTGTCTACCGTCCAATATATCCCAAGACCTACATACTAATAATAGCATCCAATAGCTACTGTCCTTGCTACACTACAGGGATATCTCGCTTGTGTGGCAATCACAATTGATGACGACTCATCTTTCCTGCATTTCAACCGTCAATCCAAGACACCTTAACTAATTGGGGGAATTGACATTATAACTGTTCCCAATATCTCAAATCTGTTATTAATTTCCCAATCTCTAATTGTCCACTGAATATGCATCAAAACAATACCATTGATAACTAACATTGCGCATTTGATGAACATAATATCATTATCAAATTGGCATCAGAAATTTGATGGAAGTACATTCAGCTGGTTACAAAAGAGATGGAATTTTGACTCGAAAACCTTTACAATGCCACATGGAAACCACACACACACACAACCACACACAAAGACCACAGAATGAGCAAATGTTGTGTGTAATTATCAGGTGTTGTGGTACAGCTGTGCTTGTTGTTCACAGGTGACTAAGAATAACACTGACTGTGTGTGTGTGTGTTTACAATTGCCTCCTAAAGGTGATGGGGTGATAGAGGATGTGTGCAATCAAATAAAATACCAAAATCAAAACCATTGATTAAGGATAAATAAATAAGAATTGAAAGTTTGGAGGGACGGCAGGGCCTGCATTGCAGACGTGTGTGCATGAGTGTATGTATGTCTGCGCGCATGTGTGTGAAAAAAGTTATTTCTTTAATTGATGCTTCATTTTCCCTAGACGTTTGGCGAGCTCGTTGTGTCTAGCTCTCTGACGCTGTAAGGTTTCCATCTGCTGTTTCTGTAAATTGCACAATTGTTTAATCACTTCGGATGCTTTCTGTAAGATGACTACTTTAGGTGCCCGCTCGTTGTCCTCCAGCTCTGGAACATGCACTCTTAGAGACACAAAACTAGCTTTCAGATCGTTCCTTCTCTTGCGTTCCAAGTTATTATGACATATCTTCTTGTCTTCATCGCTTTCATTCCCATTGCTGCTGTTGTTGAAGGACACTGTCCTTCGAAGTTTTCTTGATGACGACTTCAGAACCAGGCTGGATAGAGCTCCTCCCCCACTGCTGACACTCCTCTTGGGGGAGGGAACGGGGGAGACGGGGGCAGACAATGACAACCCTGGAGTGACCACTTTCCTCAGTTTGCTGTGCGTTGTCTCCACTGTAACAACATCGATCTCTTCCTCTGCAAAAGGTGAAAGACCTCCATTAATAATAATGGCTAAGAGGTTTACTCATGGTGACCTTTGAGGGCTTCCTGTGGGCAGAGCTGTGATGTCTACTATAATAATAGTGCCACACTAAAGAGACTATTACAGTGTTGGATAATAATATTCATAATATCTAGCTCCACCCACAGCCAGTAAGACTACAGAAAATAACCCAGTCTATTTTACAATGTTACCATGACAACCACATACCTGATTCATCTCCATTGATGTCCTTGGTCTGGTGTGAGGAGGGCCTCTTGATCCCCGCCTTGACGGTGGAAGGCGGGGCCACCTCCTCCCTGTTCTCATTGTCCTCAACCATTTCTTCATCTGACCAGCATGATGGTGAAGGGGAGGGAGCGGGGGTACACATCCCTCGCGGCTCATAAGTCAGACTCTGGGTGACCATTGGATCATTGTTGATGACATCTGGGAGTTGGGCTGGTACAGGGGTGGTCACGGACAGCAGTTCCTCCTCGAACTCCACCCAGCTTTGGGCATCATCTGACTGCTGGCTGTCACTGAAGGCTGCGGTGGGAGAGTGGGCGCGGTGTGGGGACAGCGGCGGTGTCGGCAGAATACCGAATTTCTTCCAAATATCCTCGCATGGGCTGGTGTTGCATATTTCGCACAGGTAGCCCGTATCTCGGTGATGTAGCCACGGTTCGTAGCCAAGGAAATCATTCTCGATAGCTAAAGCCATTCCTTAAAGGAGAAAGAGCACAGAGAAAACCATTAAACACAAAAAGTCGCTAATTATTTTACCGCGAATTAGCGCAGAAAGCGCGCCGACCTTCTGCGATCGCAAGATCAAAGGTCATGTTGTGACGGGCACAACAAGACGGTCGCAACGTTTATGGCTGTAACTGCCGATGGGGATCTCGCGCAGCGCTATTCGAAACAATGCATAGGCTATTAACAGACTGACGTGCTAATTGGAACAGAGACGATCAACACTTCTTCTCTATTCCGGAGTATCACACACGCCATCACGGTGCGCCGCCGCTATTACATCTGAAATCACATCTTATGTCTGTGAGGAGAACTACATGCCTCATAGAAACCCTTTAAACTGAAGGATAATAGCGTGAAAGCCTATCGGCAGAAGCATCCAACATTGATAGTGGGATTGGGGGGTCCGTACTTCGATTTTCTCGGAATAAAAGCTCACAGTGGTACGCAATAGGGCTGCGGTGCTGCTTACCTTCCAGTAGTGGCGTTTGAAGGTCCGGCGGCTGCTAGTTTTTCAAGAAAAACTGGAGGGAGAGAGTACCTCCTACTTCTTGGGTGGCGCAGCTGAAAAGAGGAAGACCACAGAACCGAGCCGGAAATTGATCCCATCGCCGAAGGACCCCGAGAGTTTGACAAAATCCCTCTGGAAAATTTTATGATTTCGTTCCAAGTTTTCTGAATGGGAACTCAAATGAATCCTGAAATGATCACGAGGTGAACACGTGAAATGATGCTTCATCTCTGTAATCTGATTGGCCCGTCCTAATAGTGGGTGTGTCCGACGAGCATTCTCTGGTCGGCTCCGTACATTCCAGTAGTGGAGGTGGTGACAAGGCTTTGCGAGTACTTATCTACCTGTGATTCTTCCCCGAAATGGACCAAGCGCAGCAGAGCAGGATACCGAAAAAAGGTCAAGTAGAAGCTGTAGTCCATCTCCTGGACGGCACAGACTTCAGAGCTATCGTATCGGTGAGGCGTCGCGTGTTTGCTCGCCTGTTCGAGTACACTCGTTCACTTGACATGCTAACGTGTTTTCAGATCAGCTTTATCTCTCGTTTGAACCCGACAGGCCAAACTGCTTGGACAGCAGCTCTTCGATGAAGTAATAAAGAAATTGGACATCGAAGAAAAGGACTATTTCTCCATTTATTTCAAGGATGGCAACCACCGAGTGAGTTCGAACGAGCGCTTTGTTGGTAACCATCAAAGTGCTTTAGTAATGGATCACCACACCGGGATTCACCTCCTTTGTTAGATTTTCGTGGATCACGAAAAGACCCTAAAGAAGCAGTTGACAGAGACTGTTCACTCAGGTGAGCTCCAGGCAAGGTTCATGTGGGATGGGTGAGGGGTACCTGGACCAGTGTGGGAATGCTGACTCCTGCCATGTGAAGGACCACTGAGATTATTATGGGAGGCACGGTTATGATACTCGCCAAATGTGTGTTGATGTTCAGCCTAAATGTCCAAGCCAGTATGCGTGTGTGTACCTATATTATATAGTGGTACCTCTGTTAAAGGCCACTCCAGAAAGAATAAAACTTACCTCTCCACAAAGGGGACTTTCTAAGCCACCCAATAGACTTTCCTATAGCAGTGATACATTTTCCACCTCTGAAGAGTGGACAACCTCTCTACAGTAGACAAGCTGGTCCCAATGTGTCCTATATGAACCAGCTCCATCAGATGCTCTCAATAATGATAATCATAGGTGTATTTGTGTGTTTGTTGCATGTGCATTGAAACAACACTCTCACCATATGAAGGTCTCGGTGTGCTCATTTCCATTGTCAATCTTCTGGTATCAATTGAAGGACTGATGTTTATTTGGAGATGTGTTGTGAGCTGTGATGTCACAAAGCAGTTAGCGATCCAATCTCCTCCACTGGATTATGTGGTATTAGTGGGGTAACTTGATGCCTGATTTGATAAAGGATGGTTACAGTTATCTTTAATACCAATATTGTTCTCCGATTGAATTCCACTAGAATATTCAAAATTGATAGGACACAATGTTATAATGCTATTACTGTTTTCATGGCAACCATTGACTAACTCCTGGTTGTAACATGAACACATTTTGACACCACCACTGGACGTGTGCAGATGTGTCTGTAATCTGTTGTTCCCAAAAACTGTTGTCTAATTGATTTTTATGTTTATATGTACGCACACTTGATAGTATGTAGTGAAGCTGTACTGTGTGTAGTGGGTGGAGCATGAGGACGAGGGTTTAGTGGGTGGAACATGGGGCGAGGGTTTAGTGGGTGGAGCATGGGGCGAGGGTTTAGTGGGTGGAGCGTGAGGACGAGGGTTTAGTGGGTGGAGCATGGGGCGAGGGTTTAGTGGGTGGAGCATGGGACGAGGGTTTAGTGGGTGGAGCATGGGGCGAGGGTTTAGTGGGTGGAGCATGGGGCGAGGGTTTAGTGGGTGGAGCATGAGGACGAGGGTTTAGTGGGTGGAGCATGGGGCGAGGGTTTAGTGGGTGGAGCATGGGGCGAGGGTTTAGTGGGTGGAGCATGGGGCGAGGGTTTAGTGGGTAGAGCATGGGGCGAGGGTTTAGTGGGTGGAGCATGAGGACGAGGGTTTAGTGGGTGGAGCATGGGGCGAGGGTTTAGTGGGTGGAGCATGAGGACACGGGTTTAGTGGGTGGAGCATGAGGACACGGGTTTAGTGGGTGGAGCATGAGGACGAGGGTTTAGTGGGTGGAGCATGAGGACGCGGGTTTAGTAGGTGGAGCAGTTAGCAAATAGGTATTGTCCTTCAATGTCAGACAAATGTTAATGGAACCATCTTCATCTGCGCTTGTTATGGGTAATTTGACCCTGGGGATGGATCAGCTGTGGAGGTTGTCTGCAGTTTTTATTACATCTTTGTCTCTGTCTCTGCAGAAGAAGGCAAGAAATGGCCCCAGTACGAGCTGTACTTTGGGGTCAAATACTACGTGTCCGATCCATCGTCACTTCGGGAAGAGATGACTCGTTACTACTACTGCCTCCAAGTCTGTCAGGATGTGCGGGAGAATCGGATGCTGCACTCCCGGGAGGTTGTCATGGAGCTGCTGTCGCTCCTGATACAAGCATCAGCCGGGGACTACGACCCCGTGGATCATCCACCAGGGTATACGGACGAGTTCATGAAGTTCCTCTACCTCAACAGCGAATCTCTCGTGAGTTGTAGTACGAGCTCAAGTACTAGTAAACTAAGTAAAGATGTTTATGCTGTTTCCAATCAATGGGTGGTCACTAATATGATATCTGTATGCAGTGCTTGTGTTGCCTGTGGTACCCACTGTGTGCTGTACCCCACCCCTGTAGCCTGTCGACTTTGAGCTGAACCTCATTGAGATGCACAAAAGCAGCTCTGGGCTGACTCCAGAGAAGGCAGAGTTCCAACTGCTGTCCATTGCTAAGAAGCAGCTCCGTTATGGGATGCACCTGTTTGCTGTCAGGGTGAGTGCGCTCTACACTGTTTGTGGTTGCCATGGTTATCATACGCACCTTCTCCAGGACTCCGATGACACCTCTCTGATCCTTGGGGTTAATGGTGAGGGGATCTATCTGTGGAATCAGACAAGGTTGAAGGAGAACTTCCAGTGGCCAGATGTGGTTAAGATCTCTTACAAAAGGTCGAGATTCAGGATTCGCCACGCCCAATCCGTCCAAGGTAGGAAAAAGAAAGAGGTGGTTATTATTGACTTGATCTGTGGTGACAGTCGAGGTGCTAAGAGGATCTGGAAGACCTGTATTGACCAGCATACATTCTTCAGGTTTGATAGTGGTACACACAGACACACACACAGCATGTAGTACCAGATGTGTACATTCCCTGTAGGTTGAGGGAGCCGCCCCCACGCCCTCGTGTGACCCTCCCCTTCCAGCGTAATAGGTATGGCTTCAGTGGGCGCACCTTAGATCAGATGAGGAAGGCCAAGTACCGGGACAATGAGCCGGGATTCAACAGAACGTACAGCAACCGATACCTGGGGAGAGGTTGGTCTGGGCTCCACCCACCCACCAGGTACAGTGTGACCATACTCTGGTTGCTACGCCCATGTAGGTGTGCAGTCCTACGACGTGGAGAAGAGGCAGTGGTACCCTGGAGACGACCACTGGATTATGAGGCCTTCCAAGGTGGCGCCTGTCCAAATCAAGCCAGGTCAGATCATCATCAACTTCCTGTTGAAGGGAGCAACCACTCCTTTTGAGAAGGTGGAGAAACACACCATTCGATACAACATTGGTAGGTTGGTGGATGTGTGTGTGTGGAAGGACTCCTTTGGTATCCGTGCCATGATTCACAGGTAAGAAAGATGGAGACGGTCACTTCACTGTTAGCACTGTGGCTCCACCCAAACAACCTGGAAGGCGTGGCGCATCCCTCAGTACATCAACCACACCCACTGGCACTCTACAGAGGCAGTCATCTTCCAGCAGGAAGGAGGGGCCAATGGAGTCCCCAGTGTCCGCATCCACACCCAGTGCTGGCTACCAACCATGGGGACAGTCCCACCAGTCTGGTGAGCCACCTCGTTTGTTACTGATTTCCTTCCTTTTTGTCACTGCGATCTCTGCTGTTGATGGCATCAGGTGACCTCCGTTCTCGCAGTCGCAGCATTGATGCAATAACCACTTCCCCTAAGGATGTCTCACCTTATGCTGTTGCCAGCTTGAACCGTTTGTCCTCCAGAGAGAAGACGCCTCCTGCTGTCGCACCTAAACCTGCTCAATATGCCAAAGTCAACAAACAAAAGAGTAGGAAGTCATCCTCCCCTCCCACGTCTCCCCCACCCCCTCCCCCAGGTGAGTGGTTCGACATGAGTGGGACCTGCCCTCTGTTCATGTTGAGCTGTGTGTTGTGCAGACCAAGGCCCAGTCAGGTCACCTGTTGATGAGGTATTCCACACCACCGAGAGCCACCAGGTGGAGGCGGTGGACTTCTCCGTGCTGGACCAGGACCCCAGGATGCAGGGATACAACACCACCATCACCGTGACAACAAAGAAGAAGGATATCCCTACTCCCCCTCAGCGATCATCAAGCTCCTCGGCTGGTGCCATTGCCGTCAAGTTAGTCTTCAAACAGCCTACTTTGCTGCAACCACACACTTAACATTGTCTCGTCTCCCCCAGAGTGAGCAGTCCTCCCCCCAGGCCACCCCCTCCCCCTGAAGAGGACACACCTTCCAAGGTGACCAATCACCTGCTGCCACTTGCATGTTTAGTTGTGTGATGACTGCCATCTTGTCCTCCATAGAGCGAGGAAGACAACATTGCTCCGGAAATGGACAAGTTGGACGAACTTCTTCGCGAGGTCAGCACTTATCAGGAGCAAGAGACGACCACGGAAGGAAGCTATTCCATGAACGACTCCCAATTCACCGATAACAGTTATGAACAGGGAGAGATAGAGGCAGCTGTTGTAAGGGAGTTCTTGAAGAGAGAGAGCTTCAAGAATTGATGTATGTATGTTTATTTATTAATATTTGTGTATATTTGCACACGTATTTGAATGTCTATAGTCCATGGTGGTTTGAGCTACATTTTTGTTCTCCCTCTTCAGATTCTCAACACCAAGTTTTAGATAAACAAGAACTCAAATACATGTAGTTTATAGTCATTCCCTCTCCATTATGTACCATGTTCAATAATGCCTGCTTTCAGCAGTGGTAGTGAGTAATATGTGACATATTATGTCAGCTCAAAAAGGCGGTCAACTTCAATAATTTTAATCAAAATAGATTAAGTCATTACATAACAGATTAAAACGTGTCAGTACAAGCACTCCCGGTGAACCGAGTCCGTGGACACGCATCTACTGCTCTCCTTTAGACCCCATCGTGCCCAGGCGGTTAATAACAAAATGTGTGGTGTCTAGAAACCTTTCCACACAGTTCGTCAAGCACGTTTCCGTCTTTCTGTCCATTCTATTGGAGATCTTGTCCACACACTTGTCCCAGCACACATCAGTGAACTGATAAGCGTTTTGAGTGAACTTTGCCTTTTGACTCTCCGCCTCAATCTGTCTGGCCAGTGCAGGGTCTATTTGTCTGTTTGGGTCGAACCCCCCAGCCCCACCGCCTCCCAGCGACATGACGATACCTGCAGTAGTATTGTGGTTTGAAACACTCGGTAGACCCCCAAAAACAAGCGAGAACTTCACTGATACACCTTATAACTCGCTTCTTCTGAGAATTGTAAACGAGGGCAGAGAACGGTCATTCGGCTCAGACAGTCACCGATCACAGACAGCTCACGGTAGCGAATTTCCGTATACTAGTGACATAACTCCGTATCGTGTTAGGCCTCCCACCCTGTGTTCATATAAATATTCGGGGCAAGATTCTAGAAAGACGTTTTCTTCAGAAGTAACGCTTTTTTCGCTCTCTTCATCCTTCGACCACCACCGGGAGACAAGTTTGGTAGTGTTTCTTTGAACAGTACGGCAAAGGCTGACCATGCCCGGTGTCCATCTCTCATGGGCTGACGCTGCGGAGATAGTGAGTTAATGACTGTTAAAATGTACAGATTCTTGTTCCAAAGGCAAATGGTGTAATAGTATATCCTGTTCACATGTACTTGATTATTCCTTATTTATGTTCCTTTTTTATGACCTACTTTTTTCCGTTTGCAAAGGCCTTCGGTCTCACTTCGGAGATATGGCACACTGCAGTTGAAGTATTCGAATTGATACAACGAAACCGCGTTAAAGAACCAAGGTATGTTCGTGAGTGTGTCTGTAATTAATGTTTGAAGAAGAAAGTACATTGTCATTGTGGCAGCCATTTTTAGCGACATTTTCAATGCTAATTTTATTGCACAATACTAGTCGTTGGATTGTGTATAAAACGCACTTGGTTTGTCACACGGCGCAGTTAGTATGGTACCTCCCGCCATGTAGCCAAGCTCGTGGAAGAACGATCGAAAGCATCAGAAATAGACTGATTACTCATTCAAAGAAGGAAAATGGAAGGTTTATTTGGGATCAGGCAAACCATAAATTTGCTCTGAGAACAGTGAGTGGAGCTTCTCAGCATTTTCTCCATACACCGTGTGTGTGTGTGTGTGTGTGTGTGTGAGAGAGAGAGAGAGAGGGAGGGTTCGATGGGTATCATAGCATCACAACTAAACATAGCTGTTAACCCTTACATGAACACTGTCAACCAACTCATCTTCTGTAGAAAGTTGAGTCTTCAAAGAAGAAGAAACTAAAGAGGAAGACCTCAACAGATGGAAGACAGAACAAGACTGCAAAGAGGCGTAAAGTTGATTTGTCACTCCTTGATTTTAATCCTCCCCCATCAAGCTCCACCCCCAAAGTGCCCCTATTGTCTCCACTGGGTGGTTGTAGAACACCTACAATTTATGAGGGGGTGGTTCGACACCGGGAATATAATCGCCATGGCAATATGGTGTATTATGAACCACTCCCACTGGATGCAGTGGTGGAGGAGTTCTGCGATAACACATTCACTGTTGAAGTGGGTGTGGTCGATCCATCAAGGGAAAGATGGGGCATTGTGTCATCTCTCAATACCTTTGACTTGAACAAGCGTCATTGCATGACTCCCTCACCACACAAAGCCATCCAAATTCAGAGAAAGTATATCAGAAGGGCTGCAAGACCGGGCCCAAAACCAGTGTTCAAGTTCCCTCCCATCCAGTTCAATTCCGACTTCTTCCCCGAGATTGCATTTCACTACTTCTCCAAAGTCGAGCAGTCCACCTCCAACAACACCAATGTATACTACCACATCAACGCTGGAGACCTTCGTGATTGTAGCAATAGGAGCTTCTCAGCTTTGATTCCACCGGAGGGCGCCCAGGTGTCTGAATCTGATTCCGAAGACTCCGAGGACGACTCCACTAGCTCCAGTGGTGCATCTGCTGTTGTCTACAACAAAACAAAGCATTTGTTAGCTAAACCTAAAATATTTTCACAGAAGGCTACTTCGAAGAAGGAGCATATTGTAAAAAGTCATACTATGAAGAAGCCTATCAAAAGTCCTTCAGAAGTCCCTGGTGTCAAAAAAGCTCCAGTGAAGAGGCCTAGCCTGCATGACAAGAAGCCATTTCAGAAGAAGCATCCAAATGTGGAGCGAAATTCACTTGTAGTGCATGCAAAGAACCGGAGGGGGGTCAATGCCAGGAAGGGGGCCCACAACCGCAGGTCGTCATCGGCACTGTCCCAGCGCGACGTGCAGCACTTGCTGACTACTGCAGACTCATCTTTGGCAAGAGTTAACTTGAGGGTGTGTGGGTGTGGCTGGGTGTGGCTGTGGGTAGCTAATACTCTGTAGCTGTTGCTATGTTCTAGTGATTATGGTCCTTGCACTCTTTTCAGGGCTTGCTGACCATTGAGAGCTTCAATAAGCTCCCCCCTGATCAGAGGAAGACTGTGGCCCAGTTCCTCCCCAGCATGGACCAGGAGGGTGACAGGGCGGGTGGAGTCACTGCCAAATCAACAGCTTTCAGTAACGTGTTCTTTGCAGCATCTTTGAGAGAGTGGCAGAGAAGTCTTTCAAATAGTGAGTGTCTACAGCTACATATCTGTCTGTCCGTCTGTCTGTCTTTTTGTTTGTATGTATGTCTGTGTGTCAGTATGTGCATGGATTGCTATAATCCACTGTCTCGTCCACCACCAGGTGAGTTCACTGTGGAGTACCAGACCAAGGTTAGAGCAGAGGAGAGGAAAAGGATGATAGAGGCTGCCTCACAAGTGAACGTAAAGACGCCAAGGTTAGCACCACCATGGCTGATCTTATGTGTTGTTTACTATTTTGTTTGCCATGTTAGTTAATATGTTGTTCACTATGTTGTTTACTTGTTGTTTACTGTGTTGTTCTCCATGTTGTTTATTGTTTACTCATTGTTATTAGGTTGATGTTCCCTTCTGAGCCGTGCCATGTTCCTAAGCCACATAACCTGTCGCTGCTGGCAGTTGAGGACCACGCCTACACCGTCATCACACAATCGCTGAGGAGGTTGGAGGAGAAAGATAAGCCAAAGATAACCACCCCCACCACCCCCAATGAGCTGCTAAAGACGCTCAAGTGCAACGAGACCATCAATGGTCAGGTCTCTAGCCGAGGTTCGCTGGGCAGTAGCTCCACGTCTCAGAAGAAGCTACGAAGGCAGAGTAGAAGTGAGATCGAACCCAAGCTACCTTCACGTGGTCGCCCGAAGAAGCAACAAGACTCACCACCTCCTAATGGCATTGTGCAACGCACGGCAGGTACAGTCTCTGGTAAACTATCATCTCAAATGAAATTGGGTAATGTTCCTCCTACTTGGTTGTCAGGGAAACTGGGTGTGTCAAACCTGACAACTTCTCCTGTAAAACGTCCAAGGGAATACCTCTCCTACGTCCCCCCACAAGTGAGGTACAAGGAGATTCTCATTGCATTGGAGAAAGCACACAAGGACAACATGTCCAGCGATAAAAGCTCCCCTGGTAAACGGCGCTTGTCTAGCGAGCCCCTGAAGAGGCTAATGGCACGCCATATGAAGCACAGGAAGATTTCTGTCTACCACGACCACTTCGCTATTCTCAGCCCAACACTACAGCCAGAGGATTTTAGAATGGAAGACTGTCATTTTGGGTCAGAACTGACATCAGCACCAGATTCCCCATCCACTCTACATGTCAAACAGGATGTACCTGAAGAGTTGTCATGGCAACATAATCAATCAGCAATGCTACCTAAGGAAGAAAATTCGTGTATGTGTTCCATGGAAGCATTGAACATGTGTAAAGACTGTAAATATGTGTATCATTCGTTATGTACAACATGTTGTCTTATATGTGGCTCTAAACTCTGTTATTGAGCCGCCATTTTATCACGGATGTTTTATTTTCGTAAATTTATGTCGACTTTGAGATTACGGAATTTTACAGATTTAGCGGTGTCCGACTCACAACCGACATGGAAGGACCTGGGTAGCGATCGAAGTTAGCCGAAATTGGCCGTTTTGGTAATCTTCTGCTTCGAGCGATCCTCTATATTCACAGGAATGGCTTCTACAAGAATGGAGAGACAGGATCAACGCATCCACGTGACAGTTGAAGAGTTAACTCAGAAGTCGTCCACTCAGGTGATGGATAATAACGACGATCGACTTCTCTCCGAAGAACAGGCTGCCGCGGCCACTCTATCTTCTCTGATACCGTACGTGGCATCTTCTACTGGTTCTAGTAGCCAGCCTTCTTGGGTGAGTCAAGTGGATTGTTTTTGTGGAGAATACTGAATTATTTACTAATGACCGCATTGTGTATATAATAGCATTATTGCATATCGTAACTGATGGCTCCATGATAATATCGGTGTGACGTGTGTATGAGAGATGTGCACGAGGCTGAAATTCCATATGAGTCTTTAACTTCATGTCAGCACACACAGCCCACCTCATAGTCGTGGTAGAGTGCCGTGGTATTCACGGAGCACTTGTATTGGTCTTGTGTTCTCCTACAGCCCCCAGCCCAGCCAACCATGCTAGCTGCCATACATCAGAACATGTCATCCTCTACATCTGGCCCACTACTTCTAGTTGAAACCACACCCACACTTGTCAGCTCCGCCCAACAAGGTATACAGAATGGACCATTGGAAGACAGTCCTGTTCATGTCATGTTCGGTCCCATGTCGACTTCGGAGACGTCTCGGCACAGCTCGCTGCAGTCCCTCATCCACACACTGGTGGACAACAAACTGGACCATGCAGTCTCCTTCCTCCACCAGCAGCAGCATGTCATCAGTGAGGTGATGCACATCATACGGCAGAACTACCCGGAATACTCCGAGGACACGGTGAGAAACTTGATAGCAACTTGTCTGAAGAACACACAAGAACACAAGATCACACACAAGAGAGCAGTTAATGGTGATAATGGAAGGAATGACCCAGAAATAGTGACTTTAAGAACAGTAAGTACTCGTGTCTACGTCTTGCCTCCTTTTTATGCATGATCCTCACTCCTGTCACCATACGATCCTCACTCCTTTCACCATACGATCCTCACTCTTTGTCACCATACAATCCTCACTCCTGTCACCATACGATCCTCACTCCTTTCACCATACGATCCTCACTCCTTGTCACCATACGATCCTCACTCTTTGTCACCATACAATCCTCACTCCTGTCACCATACGATCCTCACTCCTTGTCACCATACAATCCTCAATCCTTTCACCATACGATCCTCACTCCTGTCACCATACGATCCTCACTCCTGTCACCATACGATCCTCACTCCTTTCACCATACGATCCTCACTCCTTTCACCATACGATCCTCACTCCTTTCACCATACAATCCTCACTCCTTTCACCATACGGTCCTCACTCCTTTCACCATACGATCCTCACTCCTTTCACCATACGATCCTCATTCCTTTCACCATACGATCCTCACTCATTTCACCATACGGTCCTCACTCCTTTCACCATACAATCCTCACTCCTTTCACCATACGGTCCTCACTCCTTTCACCAGACGATCCACTCTTCTTACCAGTCTCCCTGTGTGGGGTGTGATGTGAGTGGTGTGGCTGGTCAGTGTGTCATGGCATTGTATTACTTTGATGCTATCCAGTGGTGGTCATGGTAGGCTCCTCTGCTCAACTGCATAGGTACCTGTTTCACAGACTGACCACTCCACCACACCAGAAGAACCACCACCCAAAGTGCCCAAAGCAGAGATCCCTCCAATGCTCCAACTCAACCCCACAAAGCCTACAGTTGCAGAGAACACGTATGGTGTTTGGTCGCGAGGATACAGCGCTTATTCCCTAGCCCCTCCCTCTCCCCATGATTTGAACACCAAAGAAGTCTCAGCACTTCGACAACTCATCAAAAGCTACAGAGAATCAGCTGGATTTCTACTGCGAGCTGCCGAACAGCTTGAGTCAACGTTACCCAAACAAGATCAGTAAATCCTTAAGAATGTACTATTTGAAAATGCTTCAACTTTTTAACCCATGATTCTCAAGACATTGTACTGTATTATTCATGACACACCCACTGCCCCACCCACATCTCATTTACAACTGTGTGACATATTGTAGTGTGTTATTAGTGATTTGTGAGAGTGAACAGTATGTTTGTTGTGCACATAAAATATACATTGAATGCATTTTGATACCATTATTATAAAGTATATACAATTAAAGGAATGAAATGATAAATTATACCCATTTTTGGTTTAAATTGTATAAAAATGAATGTCGTGCATTGCATTGTGGATTATAGGCACCTGCAAGTACACAAGCATAGCAAAGACAAGGGTGAGGAGGTATTGGCTGTGGCCAGTGAATCAGATGCTCACCAGGTCCTGGTAGAAGTTGAGTGTCAGCGTCCACTCCACTCCATCGAGAAGTTGAGGATCGGAACACAGAATCAGACACACTCTTAGATGTAGACGGTGGATCACTGTCTGAGATCTCATAATGCCCGGGACCGGGAGGAGGTGGGGCTGGGGGCGGGGGCACTGCTGGTGCTGACAGACACAAATAGTGCTTCTTTCTGCAGAGATGACCACAAACAGTAACACTCGAATGCAATGAAGCAGGCACACAGTGTGCACCAACCCTGCTACAGATCTCTTCTCTGATTCCTCTTGTTTACGGTTGAAGGGTGAGTAAGTACCTGGTCCAGGAACCTAATCGGACAGATACCATCTCTAAGAGGCTCCACCTGTACTAACTAGTCCGGGTAGCTAGACTAGTGCTATGTGATATGCACAAACTCACTTTGCTATAGTGAATGTAAGAACCACGTTCCAATTTTGATTTGAAAATACCGGAATGGGAAGGTACTTTGGACTTGATAAGGTCATCTTTAATGGAGTAGTGCCAAGGAGGGGGGTTACCCTCACCCGTGAGCTCAAATGTATTCCGCTTCGACCTGTACATAAATGTACGTATATCCTACAAATAACTCTAGTCCAGTTGGTCATGAGAAATCTGACACATACACACCTTGACTTGAAGGACGCCACAGCTGAAACAGAGCAGTCATCCCAATCCGTGTGGACCTGTAGACAGAGCAAAACACAAAACTTGACCAACACAATCACACTACTGACCACAGAAATCGCACTACTGACCACAGAAATCGCACTACTATCCACAATAATCACACTACTGACCATGACCAACACTCCTGACTACCAGCTAATAATATAGGACGTATACACACATACACAGAACACACACACACTAACTTTATATACATTGGGTCCTGGTGCAGTTGGGAGTGGTCTCTGCTGAGAAACCACTGGATGTTGAAAGTTCCGGCTTATAGTGAAGAAAGAGGAGGGATGTGGAGTGTACCCCTAGGACAATCAGTGACCACAGCAATACTCACCTACCATCTCCTCTACTGAAATCAGTCCTTGTGTCCCTGGACTGGGGATTGTAGGACCCAGGCCCCAAGTTGGACAGTCGTGATTTAGAGAACCTTTTGCTCTGTGGTCGAAATATAACATGTGTCCCCTGATGGTCACATGACTTATGTACAAATTGCTAGATACCTTTGAGGCAAATCCGCCCATACCACTCCGAGAGAAAGAAGCCACGGATGTACCCATTACATCGTTACCATGGTGATATGATCCCGGACCAGGATTATCCTGTGAGGGATGTCATGATATATAATAACAATGAGTCCAACAGAGACTGCAGCCCTAGGTACATGTTGATCACAGACTGCAGCTCTAGGTACATGTTGATCACAGACTGCAGCCCTAGGTACATGTTGATCACAGACTGCAACTCTAGGTACATGTTGATCACAGACTGCAGCTCTAGGTACATGTTGATCACAGACTGCAGCCCTAGGTACATGTTGATCACAGACTGCAGCCCTAGGTACATGTTGATCACAGACTGCAGCCCTAGGTACATGTTGATCACAGACTGCAGCTCTAGGTACATGTTGATCACAGACTGCAGCCCTAGGTACATGTTGATCACAGACTGCAGCCCTAGGTACATGTTGATCACAGACTGCAGCCCTAGGTACATGTTGATCACAGACTGCAGCCCTAGGTACATGTTGATCACAGACTGCAGCCCTAGGTACATGTTGATCACAGACTGCAGCCCTAGGTACATGTTGATCACAGACTGCAGCCCTAGGTACATGTTGATCACAGACTGCAGCCCTAGGTACATGTTGATCACAGACTGCAGCCCTAGGTACATGTTGATCACAGACTGCAGCCCTAGGTACATGTTGATCACAGACTGCAGCCCTAGGTACATGTTGATCACAGACTGCAGCCCTAGGTACATGTTGATCACAGACTGCAGCCCTAGGTACATGTTGATCACAGACTGCAGCCCTAGGTACATGTTGATCACAGACTGCAGCCCTAGGTATGATTGGTGCAGGTACTAGTGTAACCTTATATACAGAGATAGAAACAGGCTATGCGAGACCAATAACTGATACATCATTGTACACGTGTGATGTGAAGGCCATTATCTTACATTAATACTTCTATAAGATGGAAAACGAGGAGTTTGACTTGTAAAACCTCTTTTCTCGTCTTCTCGATTGAAGACTACTTGATATTTTCCAGGAATTGACGCATTCGTGGACGGGACCGTTCGATGTCGTAGGTGAGCTGTAGAGAAAGCAAAACCATTTTAAAAGCAAAACAACAAACCAAATTGATCTAAATGAATTACATAGACAAGGTTTCCTGTTCACATGGCTCTTTTCACATCCTTTTCGCATGGTACGCTCCATCATGACAGCCATTTTAATCTACCTACAGTTGCTATGGAGATTTCCATATAGGGAGTAGGATTGGAAGTTAGAACGGGAACCTAGAACTGAAGCCGCTCTGTACTAGGTACGTGTACCACTGTAGTCACCTCAAGGTTTTCTAGTTCGCCTAGTTCGTTGGTGATGTGAGGCTGTCAGATACTAGTATGTTTGTGAGGCGGTCCACCTTAAAAACTCGTGAAACCCATAGGGTACCATACAGTGGAGTGGTACTAGGAAAAGGCTTCGATAACTTGAAATTCCATTCTTCGTATTATCTAAATAATCTTTCTCGGATGTACGTTTGTATTAGATTAAATATCTTTCGTTTTAGACTAATCTTCATTTATTTATGGATCCATTATTGATGCATTTGGTTTTTCAATATGATAGATCATCATCATCAAAATGGCGGATATTAATGTGGAGGCCAACACGAAGTCCACCTCCTATGGCAGTTGTGAAGGTCCAGAAGCAATGTATGTCAAACTGATATCAAGTGATGGTCATGAATTCATCATTAAAAGGGAACATGCGTTGACATCGGGCACTATTAAAGCCATGTTGAGCGGACCTGGTTTGTGTGTGGGTGTGGGTGTGAGTGTGGGTGAGTGGCAGTAATTTTTGTGGCTATCATTTATAGAGCCCACTTGTTACTATTTTAGGACAATTTGCTGAAAATGAAGCTAATGAAGTTAGATTCAAGGAAATACCGTAAGCTTTGTGTGTGTATGTGTGCACATGTATGTGTATGATGTCATCTTCATCTCTTTAGATCACATGTCCTCAGTAAAGTGTGCATGTACTTCAACTACAAGGTTCGCTACACCAACAGCAGCACAGAAATACCCGAGTTCCCTATATACCCAGAGATAGCCTTGGAGCTGTTGATGGCGGCCAACTTTCTCGACTGTTGATTTACATTGTGTGCATCTAACACATGCACCATCACAATTGTGTTCAGTGATTGTAACTCTAGTATAATACTCGCTGTGTATGGCTTTAGCGCTCAATTGTACATTATTAATCCCACACATTATTCATCACACAATACTCAACATGTTCAAGTTTAATTATAATATTATTTAAGTATGATATACACACACTATATAAAACAGTAACATGTAATAGAGTTATAATTTAACTTGTTTTCGGAACTACCATCATCATCTGTACAGCATTCAAAAAGTATAAAAATTACTTTGTGTTGGTTTCAATCACCATGGCAACACCCTACAACACAGTTTATGAGAGCATTTGCTGTATTGCCTTAGGAGTTCCTTCATCATTTAAGTGTTTTGTATTGTATCTGCAGAAAAGCATAGAAAATGACTTACAAAAATACATTATTAGTGGCAGGGGCAACCAAATACACCACAGCACTTGACAGGTTACCATCAGTGAAATAATCACAGTCATACAATTCCATCATCACTAGATCAGACAATGACTATTCACAGAAACTTACCTTAAAGCATTCAGTAACGACTCGGAGCTCATCGGGTGCTCCTTCAGAAGTTTCACAGTTCCTCTCATCTATTGAATACAAACAGTACACGTTGGTAGCTGCTCTCCACCCCTCTCACACAGGGAACTTACGTCAATATTAGAGTTTTTAACAAAAGCTCCTAGGGGGTGAACATGATCATAGAGAATTATGACTCCTACCATCACTCGCAGACAAAACAGAGCCGTGTCACCTCGCTCAAACCGACTTGCATAATCTCTGTCCAAAGAACAAGACACCATGACCAAGACAAGCAGTGGGGTCAGGGGACAGCAAACCTACTGATTCTCTGTCATTACTCTACAGACAGCAGCCATGGTGCTGAGAACATCTGTTGTGTTTTCCAACGGCACCACAGGGCTCTGCAGAGATTGAGGTTTGAAAAATCCAAAATACCATGACTACACCCACCCACTCAGAGACAGGTCTCACACACCCTAACACCCACCCCCACACACCTGAGTTGTGAATTTTGTTGTAGCATTGGTAAGTGTGTTCAGCATAGGAGTTGGATTTGCATAAAATAATGACATCCGATTGGCTACATCATCTGGGAGTTCCAAGTCGCCATTAATCATTACATCTTGGTCCTCCATTTTCTTACGGTTCTTAGTTCTTCTGTAATAACTGAAGTCATTCTGGATTGCGGGGTTATTCATCTGTGTGTAGTGTCGGGACACAAACCATTTTAAAATGAAAATAGAGGTTGAACAACACTCTGACAAAGAACATCACCATCACATTAGTGCACTAGTGTATGGTTGCCTGTCAGTATACTAGTGCATGGCTATATGTCAGCACACCCATGCACACAGTAACTGGAGAGGAAGGTTAAGGGGAGAAGTAATAGGGAAAAAGCTGATGGCAAATACCCTTGTATTTTCCAGGTGTTAACACATCATGTTGTTGTTTGAACAGCCACACACACGTACACACACACACACACACACACACACACACACACACAAACACACACACACTCACAAACACACACACACACACACACACACACACACACACACACACACACACACACACACACACACACACACACAATACCAGTGGTAGATAATCACACTGGACAACCACAGTTAGATAACAGAATGGATATTTAGAACTGGAGACCCCATCATTGTGTCTCAATCCTTCTGTTGGTCAGGAGTTAGGTACTACTGCCCGCTTATGTTCCTAGACCTTTGGGAATGGAAGTTGCAGTGGTTGAAGACAAGCTAGGAACGCACCAGAAACAATGAAATTGTATTTCCAAAGGGAAGAAACTGAAAGGCTTCAAAACCAAACATCACAGTAAGGATGCCTTGGTTATGCATGAGCATCCATGCAATTCACTAGTGGTATATATACACACACAGGTGTATACAACAGTTGCTTATTGTCAACATTCATTACAAGAAGTCACAACACACGTCCCAGTCGATACCAGGATAGTATGCCTTGCCGTGAAAGGCAGTCCAGTGGCAATAGACATTACAACTATCAGCAAAACAGAAGGGCGACTACGCATATATTTGAATATACAGGCTAGTGATCAAGCTAGTATGCAGACAACATGTTGAATTGATGGCAACTTGTACATTGTAGGAGGGCTTGAAACAAGGCCTGTGAACACACGCACCTTCAGATCATCAAATGACATTGAGAAATGAAGGATTTCTGCAAACTGCTTGGTTAGTGCTTGCTGTGTTTCCAGGTGTTGACTGGGGGTCATGTCAGAGGAGCTCAAGGCCTTCAAGAGTTCAACAATACAAGTTTCCAGTTGGTTGGAAAACTCATAGAACCCTTTGAGCTGTAAGACCAATGGGCAGACAGCTGTCCATGCTCTGGACTGGTACTCCTCACTGCTGGAGTTTGAAATTGCCTGAACACAACAAAAGGAACACACATTACTGATTACTACCGTGGTTTCTTAGACAACATGAAAAGGAGGAACACAATTATACCTCTCTTATTTCCTGACCAGCCCCCTTGTACCCTTTCATCGCTTCTAGCATTTCAGGTGCCTTCTCTAAGCAAGCGTTCACTCTCCCATAAAGTTCCACTTCATTCTCTGTCGGCCGTGCACGTTCAAAGTCCACAAAGAAATCTACTTTGGGACCAACTGACCTATCTCCAAGGACTCTCAGTAGATTTCCCATCCCCTGAGGTCAAGAGGAGATGGAGGAGGTACATGGCAGCCACCAAGAACATTACCATGTGCATATCCACCAACACAACCACTCAAAAGGTGACAATGGGATTTCCTATACTGAAAATGTACTAGAATAAAATATTCCATAACATAGTCCATGTGTTTGCCGCTTGAAGTGGGTCCTCTCAGCCGCCCGCCTTTACAGGGCTTCCTCTACAGCATGACCAAATATAGTAACCAGAACCGTCGTTTCCACGGACGAGTATGGGGCAACATGGCGATCGACAGAAGGAAGCACCGTCGTTACACGCACACTCTGTATAGTTCAGCTGCGAGGGGCGAACTTTAGCCTTAATTAGTGACAGGAGCGAGCGGGCATAGTAATCGCGTCCCGCAAGCCACGGTTTAGACTGTGAACGCATGTCCACGAGAAAACATAGCTTAATGAACTTAGACTGACATAGCTTATCTACCGGCGTAACATTGTCCAATGCTGAAAGGCTAACAAACTTACTGGCTGAAATACGCTTTGAGAACACTGTATTGAAAATCTGATTCCACAGTCCAATTTACTGCTTCATACACAAAGTCCTGTCCTCGGTACTTTACCACCAAACCAGTGCGTTCAGCAAACTAATATCCGTCTAGTTCAGGCTGCGATCCTCCGACTTAGCCCTGGCATATATTTTTTGTTATTCAAATATACGTAACTGTATCTGAATAAATGAATTACACTTGTGCGCACGCTCAGTTCCATATGAGCTAAATAGCCCGCCAAAAACGAACTCGAAGACATTTATATTATAGGTAGTTCCTTAAGTACGTACGTTCTTACAAAAGAAGCAGAAAACAATAAAAGGTTACATGTCCACTCTATGACTCTGAGTCGGGAGGTTGTGTAGGATTTATGACAATGGAGAAGCACATGCATGACAATGCTAATAACATGGAGTGAGGTAATCTTGAGGGATGATTGGTACGTACACATTACTGCTCAGCTATGACAACCTGCTTGTGGTGGACCGGCTCCAAAATAACTGATTTCTGTAGACAACAATGAAGGTAGTACATACACGATATAGTACATAAACTATAAAAACAGTACCTGTGAAGCAACCTCTCTGTTGGCTGTTTCGTCAGTTCTCCCTCCTTGTGACTCACAGCCTGTATTGGCAGGTGTGGTATTCCTCCCAACACTAATATCTGATGGTTCAAAAGAGGCCGAATCCCTTGTCTTTCCTTCGTCGGCACTGAGTGAAAATTTGTTGACCTGCTGCTCACCACCTTCACTGACTTGCTGCTCACCATCTTCACTGACCTGCCGGTCACCACCTTCACTGACACTCTGGTCACCACCTTCACTGACCTGCCGGTCGCCACCTTCACTGACCTGCCGGTCACCACCTTCACTGACTTCCTGGTCACCACCTTCACTGACCTGCTGCTCACCACCTTCACTGACCTGCCGGTCGCCACCTTCACTGACACTCTGGTCACCACCTTCACTGACCTGCCGGTCGCCACCTTCACTGACACTCTGGTCACCACCTTCACTGACACTCTGGTCACCACCTTCACTGACCTGCCAGTCACCACCTTCACTGACCTGCCGGTCACCACCTTCACTGACCTGCCGGTCACCACCTTCACTGACTTGCTGCTCACCACCTTTGTCTTCAACTTGTGCACCGCCTTGGGTTGTATCACTACCCTGTTTATCAGCAGACTCATCATCCATCTTCTCTTCCTGAACAACCCCCTCTCTGACAGAGGCCTGTTTCCCCCCTTTCCTTCCCTTGGATGCCTTCCTACCAGCCATGGTCCTGCTTGGTGTAGGTTCTACCATCAAACAAGAAGATAGTGAACATCTGACAACAAACAGCAATTGAATATAACACACTGTCTCCTTCTGGCTTCATTAGGAACTTCATGATTCTGCTTGTTAGCTCTTTCTTGTTACCTGCTACACTTAAACCAAGCGACTGACAATAATGAGTAGACAGTGCAGGTTTTTGGAGCCTTCAAAAAAGAAAAAAACAGAAGACAATGAACCCTCAAGATTCACTAGCATGACTACCACACTCTCACCTTTCAAGGGACATCACCCTCCTCTTGTAGTCGTCACTACCCTCACTGAAAGGAAATCCACTGAATGCTCGAATGTTTCTCTTCATTTCCATTCTCTAGAAATTGGTGGTGACAGGTCCCAAGTTAGGTTCCACATTAAACAGTAATGAGAGTATACACCAAAGACCACAGCAACTTACGGTCCCCTGTTGATCAAATAGGAGCTTGTACAGAGGTCTCAATTCGTCAGTTTTCTTCTTGTTCAAAGCTGCATCAACTGAGGTGATATCTCCTAGTTTCACACCACTTCCTTCCTCCACTTCGACCTTTTTCTTCTTTGAAGGAGCAGAATCAGGTGACTGGAAGGACTGGACAGATCTCCTCTTTCTCTTCCCTTCAACCACAAGAGGTTGATCCAAAAGGCCTAAATGCGCGTCTTCTCCAGATTCGGCATCCATCTATAGCAAGAAAATGACGAGAAAATCGACACCATAAAGTTTTCAGGCACTGAAATTATGAGCGCACGAAGAGGAATTCACCGAAAGCCAAGAAGCTTAACAAGCATAACTTGTAAGGCTTAAAAACTAGATTCCACAAGCTTTAATTCGAAACTATAAACGTTTTACTTTCAAAACAGGCGAAAAGAACTGGCGAAAAAGCTTAACTCGGTAACATTCGACTAATGAATTATCAGCTGCTGACCTGTAACATTAAACTTACTTTTTCGTCTTCTGTAGTTTTCCTTTCTTCCTGATTTTTGTCGATAGGATCGGTATATCCTTTTAGGTTCTCTTGTTCCTGAGACATCGCGCTAAATATTGCAAATCGTACCTTCTTCCTCGCAAGAGAAGAACTTCACCTGGTTCAACACTACATACACCGTAATCCACTAACGGCGGTTAACGCCTTTTGAGGGAAGGAATGTTATTATAGGGTTTACCCTTTTGGTGGGACTTGGCGGGACAGAATGGCTGGCAACAACGAATACAAGCTCAACAATTCTCCGAGTGACGGGATTACGAGGGTGGGCTTCCAGCCTACTCCAGGATCACCTCTTCTGATTGCTTCTTCTTGGGACAAAGGAGTAAGGCTTTACGATGTACAGACAAACCAGTTGAAAAGCACTTACCAGCACAAAGGAGCGGTTCTAGATGTTCACTTCCTTGATCAGAACAGAGTTGCTAGTGGAGGATTGGATCGTGCGTTGAAGGTGTATGACTTTTCTGCGCAGCAGGAGACCATTGTGGGTAGCCATGACAACGCTATCCGCTGTGTCCTTTACAATCCAGAGCTGAATGTGGTGGTGACTGGGTCCTGGGACAAGTCCATCAAGTTGTGGGACATGAGACAGAAGAACTGCATTGGGACGTATGACCAGAACAACGAGACTGTGCTCACCATGTCCATGTGCGGGGAAAGGATCGTGGTGGGAACCTCCAACCGCAAAGTCGCTATTTGGAATCTACGGAACATGCAATTTGCAGAACAGCGAAGAGTGTCAAGTTTGAAGTTTCGAACTTGTGTCATTGAATGCTTTCCCAATTGTCAGGGATATGTTCTCGGTTCTATTGAGGGTCGTGTGGCTGTGGAGTTCATCGAGCCAGAACAGGAAGTGCAGAAGAAGAAGTATGCATTCAAGTGTCACCGAATTAAAGGAGAAGACGGCATTGAAAAAATCTACCCAGTAATGGCTGCTTCCTTCCATCGAACACACAACACTTTTGCCACAGGAGGTCGTGATGGGTTTGTGAACATATGGGATCCGTTGAATAAGAAGAGATTGTGTCAGTTCCATCGATACTCCAATGATATTGCATCCCTATCTTTTAATTACCATGGTAACCGGATAGCAGTGGCAGTCTGTAAGACGTTACCTGAGGAAGGCTCCGCCTCCACACCCAGTGAGATCATCATCAGGAACGTCACGGATGGCGAATGTGCTCCGAAAATGTGACTTTTCAATATCATGCCTTGATCAGTGTGACCGGTTGTCCCAGGTTGTTTATGTGTAGTAATACTTGTATCTACCACACTATTATGGTTATTGATTGATGATATATAATATTATTGATGCTGTGTATTTCTAAACATTTGAAAACAAAAGGATATTGGGATGGCATATTCTTGAGGAGTTGGTTTAACTGAAAGCAGTGTACTATCACTTGGGTTCACCATTGCCATGACCACATCATAACAGCATAACCATCTCTATATCAGCAGTATGGCTTGACGTATTCCGAGGATTTGCATTACTACATCCTGCCTAAGTCAGGGTGGTCGTGCTACTCAATTGCCTTTGTTGTGTGCAGAAAATCATGCTACGACTGTAGTTGTCTGGGCACAACCAACAGCTCAACACAGTGTGCCCTGAGCTAATGTTCTGTTATATTTATACAAGATTACTAGTAATAATACACATAATGAAACCAGACATACAATGATAATAGTCTACATGCTCTGTACACAGATTAAGTTTAAAAAGTTTGACGAGACCAATCACATGCAAGAACAACAAATGGCAGCAAGGTCACCTGAAAATGAATCAATTATACAATTAGTTAATTCAAGGCTCGTATTTTCTGATAAGATAAAATAACGGTCTGAAGCTATCGGGACAGGCAGTTTGATGCTCGTTCCTGGCTTGGTACTTCCACTTCTCATCGAGGTCGAGTCGGGCTACATCCTTGACCATGGAGCGACAGTCCCTCGTCACCAAGCACAATGAAGCTCCTTGGGCGAACTTGACACGTTGCAGGAAGTGTCGTGCAGAGAAGATGAAGCTCTCGCACAAGTAGAGTAGAGCTCCTCCGAACAAGATGGTGTCCAGATTAGCAGGAAGGCCTTGTCGATGCTGTTGGTCTGTTGTGCTGACAAACACGGAATGGATACCTGGACCAATGTTTACAAAGGTGTCCAAAATGAGAATGGGATTCTCTCTGTTACAGCCCAGCTCAAACAGCTGCTTCCCCTGGTGTGTGAGGTGCTCCTCCATCAGCAGTGGACCAGGGTAGTACAGGAGGTTCGGGGCATCCTGGTGGAGAGACACCACAAAGTCTTTGGTGTTACTGATGCTTTGTGACGCCGAGAGCTTCCCTCCAACGGTGTGTGGTTTCTTGAGCATGGCAAACTTGTTACAGCGGACCACAGGGAGGTTGTGAGACTCCAGGTGGAGATTGAAGTCAAGGTCAGCTGAGTTGTAGAGGTAGCGGTTGTAATTGATCTTGCTGGTGAGGGCCACATTGAGGAGGACAACGCCGTGGTCAACTTGGACCCGAGAAAATGGCTGCAGGTTGACAGGTAGTCGCTCTGCCCAGGGCAACAGCCCCACCACCGAGTAGTGCTGGACCTCAGGATTGGTCTCAATGGAGGTCAGCACCTCAAACAAGGACACATCTGTTGCATACATGTCTTCACTGAACCCATCTCTACAGCCAAAGTGAACATAACAATAAAAATGGAAGATAAATGCAAACACACATGTACACGCACAAACACATACACAAACACATGCACACACACACACACACACACGTACACACACACGTACACACACACGCACACACACACACACAGACACCTACCCACCCAGTATTATTGTTGATCTGAATAGAATCCTGCTTCTTCCACATCAAACAGCTGTCACTCATGATGACAGCATATGGCCACGGTCTGTGTCCATACTTCTCTTGGTACGGCTTGCACTGGTTGTCGTAGTTGACAGTGAGGAACTTCTTGATCCAGTAACAAATGGCCCCGTAGCCCTTGAACCGCTCCTCATCGGGAAGGACCATGAGGACATGGTTGGGCCACAGGTGGCGGTAGGAGGTCACTTCTGATTGGCTGATCACCAGAATGTGGACATGCTCTGCTCCCTCCAGAGCGTGGTGGATGTTGATGAGACCAACGTCATGGCGACCTGTTGTGGGGGTGAATATTGGACTCAGAATACGTCTCCCTCTGCTGTGCTCTGTGAACTGGGACAACTTCAACCTCTGGAGGATGTAGTGGTTGGCGTTACGCGAGGAAGCAGAGTCCACTTCAAAGTATTTCAAATGACTCTTTGGAATAAAGAACTGGATTTGAGCGGATACAGATCCTTTGACTGTAAACAGCATCTCGGTCACCGCTTGTTGGTCAGGGGAAGTCCCTTTCAAGTACCCAACGCACAATGAACAAGTGTGTTTGGCATCAAATGAGCAAAATGCTGATAGCTCGACTTCTGCTTCAGGTGAGGCTGTATCCGTTAGCCACTGGTCAGACTCCTCAACTGTGCCGTTTGTTGACAAATGGCTGAGTTGATTCAGAGACAAAATACGAGAAAACATCTTTGATTTGAAGTGTTCTTGTACTTGAGGATTGAACTCCTCCTCTGCTAAGCTGTTTCGACCGGCCCTCACTGGCTGCGGTAGCAATGGGGAATTGCGAACAGTGATCTTGTCCATTGAAAATATTTCTTTGTGAATGGCATAGATCAGTCGTACAACAGCTCCGATCTTGTCCACCTGCAGAGGGGGAGGAGACTGCCATCACCAGTGAGGGCACACAGTGCAACATGAGGTTGTGATTATGCCATACAGACCATGTGTGATGCAACACAGACTAAATGTGATGGAATATAGACTAAGTGTGATGCAATAAGCCTGTAAATCACGCAATACACATGCTTGCTTCACCTCAGGAGGTCCACACAACAAGAAATGCTTCTCCTTCCCGTCTGCTGATAGGGGGGATCCCCTGACATCTCCCTTACTGCCCGAACCCTTATCTCTACCAGGATTATGGCGAGGAGAGTTGATCCATCTACAAAAGGTGCAGCTTCTACAAAATGACATTATCCATTTTCTATAGAAAGTGGAGCTGATGTGGAAGTCGTCTGAAATCAGTGGCTGCCTCTTGCTGGTGTGGTTCAATTCACAGTTAGGGGCGGGGTCGAGGAAGAGTCTCTCTTGGTACACACCTACCTTTTGATGGTCCACTACACTTTGATATGTGGACGAGAGGATGCACACTCTGGGAATGGTGAGATACTCCTCCCCCACTGCTAACTCCGCCTCTTCTTCAGTAGTGGATACGCAGTCATCTTCACTTTCAGAAGTGCTATCGTCATAGAGATGGTTGGGGACTTCCCCTGAAACCGTGGAGGAGGATATTATACCCTCAATTTGTGCGACTGGCCGTTGTGTGACAAACGAGGCATGCAGGCTGGCACTCCAGGGGTGGGGTCCAGGTATCGAGGATTGATCCATACCTTCCAGATCATCAGCAGGCTCCGTTACCAAGGTGATGGCCGGGTATCCCTGATTGTTGGAGGGGTTGGTAGATCGCGGGCTGAGGACTCCGGTGGTCTGGTGCACTGTTCCTTCCTGGTCGGGCTTCTGCGTGTTGGGCTGGCGAGTGGCCTCTTCACTACTCCCAATTCCTTTGCCGGAATCACTGCTTTTCAATTTAGCATCTGAAACTGACACTCCTGCTGGAGGTGGTAAGTGGGTATTTACAGGGGGTTCCTCATCTTGAGAAGCAACACCACTCCCCCGCCATTCGACCACGCCCTTGGCCCCCTTGATTGAACTGACATTGCCTACACTGTTACTACGGCGACCACTAGATAGTATACTGGCATTGTCATCGATATCAGAGAAGTCCCTCTTGATCCGCCCATCGGCTGAGGGCGTGCCCGGGGACCTTTCATATTCATCAGTTGCTTTGGAATGAGACTCAGCCACCACCGGTTGTTCTAGAATAACCAAAGGAATAGTTGCAGTATCAAAACTACCACACATGTACGTATGTCATGACAGGACACATCCACTTGGTGTTCTCACCGATCAAAGCCTCTTCCTCTTTCTTGATCATTTTGGCAGCGGGCTTGGAACTATCTGTCACTGAACCAAAGGTGTCATCTTCAGTGAGACCTCTTGGTAAGAAGCACAGCCTCTGTCTGGTGAAGAGGTTCATGTCACATTCAAACATGGAGCGAGTGACCTCCCTGCCATAGCACAGACGACAGTCGACATAGCGGAGAGACCTGCAGGGCGAAGTAGGAATGGTTGCAGCTGAGGTGACCACTACCTGGATCACGTGATTGGAAGCAGACACTCACTGAGGAAACCTGAGTCCACCTCGGCACTTCCCAGCTAACAGGACCACACACGGTAGCCCTTCCAGGTCCTCGTAGGTGACTGGGACCCATTTCTGCACAGGCTCTGAATGCAGTCGAGCGGTTCCAAACTTCCACACTCTGACTCTTGTTCGGAAGTGATCAGACAAGGTCAGTTCCTGAGCTGCATTGTCTAGAATCACTTCAAATCGGTATTTGAGGCCACACCCATCCCGAACCTCAAGGAGTTTCTGTACAAAGTACAGGCAGTGTGACATGACAAACTTGCTAAGGCCCTGCATGCACGAGTGCACTCCACACACACACACACACACACACACACACACACACACACAAACACACACATACACACACACACACACACACACACACACACACACACACACACACACACACACACAAACACACACACACACACACACACACACACACACACACACACACACACACACACACACACAAACACACACACACACACACACACACACACACACACACACACACACACACACACACACCTTATAGAAGACTTGAGCTAACGGAAAGTCAGGGCATCGAAGGACAACCATGCATCCCTGGCCACGCCTATTGGTCAGTGGGAGTGTCAGCAATCTCTGCATCATTAGTAAGGTTTCGTTTGAGGGAGCAGGTGGAGGCGTGTCAACAACCCCCACTGTCTGGAAGATTGCTTTGGAGTAATCCTCGTACAGAAGTCGGGCTCTGGTGGTGACTGATGAAGATTTTGGTTTCCTTGGTAACTTGCTTGTATAAATATCCTCAAAATACGAATCACTGCGATAGTCTACCTGTGAACTACCAATGTGGGGGAGGTCCCACCCACTGGACACACCCACTTCTTTCATTTCGTCCAGTTCATCAGTACTGGGACGTCTTCCAAATATGGAGGATTGGCATTTAGCCCATGTGAACTCACTCTCTGGAGGAATGATGGAGAGTGAGGTCTGGAGACTGTAGGGTGCTTGGGTGAGGTGGATGAAAAGGACGTTGGGGGCAGCTTGTAGCTGATCTAGAAAATCCCTCTCTTGTCGTGGACCAAAGAAGCTGGTGTGTTGAGGGAGCAGTGAAGCGCAGAACTGCTCTGACTGGAGCAGGACAACAATGAACAGACATCGCTTCTGAGCCACCACACGGTCCAACAGGGAGTGGAACCTTTCGTGGTGAGAGGGCGTGGTCAAGGAGAGAAAACAGGCATCAAGATTGTGGTTGAACTGGGAAGACTTGTTGGAAGCCAAACCAGAGACAAGACCAGACCTCTGGACGGCACTCTTAGCGTCAGAGAGGAGAATGGAGTCTGGGGAGATGAAAGCGAAATCCACAGCTCTGAAAGGACCCTTTGTGTTGAGGATGTTGGTGGATATACTGTTGTACAAACACCGAACCACACCTAGTACTTCTAGGTTATTGCTGATGGGAGGGGTGTGTTTAATGGTGGACACACCCTCTGGGAGTAGGACGTTACCTTCAAGCTCATTAGCAGAGCTGATGGGAGCATTATTTAGGAATGGTGGTGTTACTTTAGATGTGTCCAGGTGAGAAGATAGAAAGTGTTCAAATTTGGATGATAATATGTTTGGAGTGGGAATCGGTCCCTCTGTGTCGGCCTGGAGCTTGTGTGTCACTGATGTTAGCATCCTGTTGTGTGTGTGATTGCAGGACACAATACAAAAGGAAGACAAACGGCTCTCTTTCGTACACACAACAACCACAAACTTTGGCAGGTGAGGGGCGGGGGAGGACTCCAGAGCGGTCACCAGAGAATGGACAGCTCCGCGTATCCCATCCATTAGATTCACATCTGTTTCCTTGACAACCACTCCACCTTCAGCTGAATAGAGTCCCATATTAGTTAGATGACTGACCAGGGAGTGCATGGACCCCACTGAGCTGGTCCCACTTGCTGACTTGCGAGAGGAGGACAGCCGTGAAGTCTCCCCCAGTTGGGCAGAGAAGAGTAGGGCTCTCAACTTCTCAGCGCTGAGGTGTTCACCTTGCTTCAGGTGAGCCAGGTACATGACTGTCAGGTGCAGGCAGGCGTCCAGGGAGAGGGGGCTGACCTTCTCGGTGGTGTTCCAAGCATAGCAGGTACCAGCAGGTGAGTTGATACAAGGCTTGAACAGGTTCTGGACAACATCACTCACAGTGATGTAAGGTTGGCAGGCTTGTAGCTCGGAGGTGTGAATGCTACCCACACACGGTAGAATTACAAAGTTGGCTGCTTTTGGGAAAATCAAGCGCGTTAATGGCACTGACATAACAGGTGGGACAGTTGTTGTTGGTACAGGGTGTGTCCCTTGAGGTGGGTTGCTGGCTCCGCCCCCTGTTTGCTGAGAAGGTTGATCTGAAAACACATACAAATATTTTCATTAGTTTGCAGTTGGTTATGAGCATCACATCACACACATACGTACTTGAATTTTGAGCTGGTGTGGGCCCGGTTGGACCGGGCTCACTGCTGCTGTGAGGAGTGGGTTGGACCAAGGGATTTATCTGACCTGGACCAGGTGAAGGCTTTGGCCGCTTCACCCGCGAGTCATGCACCAACCCAGGAACAAAGGGCCGCTTACTCTTTGACCATTCGTCTAGAACAAGAGGAACAAGTCGTTCTCCAATACCACAACATAACAGGAGACAAGATGGGAGACAAGACGGGGGACAAGACGGGGGACAAGATGGGAGACAAGACAGGAGACAAGACGGGAGACAAGACGGGAGACAAGACGGGAGACAAGACAGGGGACAAGACGGGGGACAAGACGGGAGACAAGACGGGAGACAAGACGGGAGACAAGATGGGAGACAAGACGGGAGACAAGATGGAGGACAAGACGGGGGACAAGACAGGGGACAAGACACTCACCAATTGGTGCACTGTGCTCCATGGCTGTTGGACGAGCGTCACTAACGTGTACAACATGAGGACTGTCCTCTTCGCCTCTAGATCGTGGAGAATCGTGATTCTTCCAGTGGTGGGTGTGGTCATCAGCTGGTCTAGATGTGGGCTGTGCCGTTGGTACTGTTGACAGGAACTGTCCAGGAACCATTGGAAGTCCACTCATCAGTGATGGATCCACAGGAATACCCACAGAAGGCATGGGGAATCCCCCTGCTGTGAAGAATGATGGCAAACTACCTTGTGTTGTGGCATTGTCTGTTTTAGATTCTGCTTGGTTTGATAGCCCTTCACCACCAGGTGTTACCATGGCAACTGTAATAGGAGAGTACAATATCCAGGTGTGAACGGGATATGGGTAAAGCAATCACTGGGTCTACACTTAACCACATATCAATTTCATGGAGCATTACCGTAGTCAAGTGCTCACATGTTTGAACACCAACACCACAGTCAGGCAGCCATAGACATGAGCTGGTGTGGTCACCAAGCTATGTATCACTTTCCCAATAGACAAGACAGTGATAATTGCATTAGCCCAGCAAAGAGCAAGCTTAGACCTTCCCTGCCCACAATAGACTGCATCAATGTAACACCCTGGTTGCTAGGCAACATCCAGGGAGCTGATTACTGATAGAGGCCATTGTTACCATGGTCACTCAGATAAAGCTGTTCCCATGCATAATTGATGGGTACAAAGTGAACATTCTGGACACACCCTTCAAACAGCTGTAACACACCCACTTGCTGTCATGAATATCATTATAACTGCATACCCAGAGGCTATTGTAAACAAAGACACTACACAATCAATGTCCGGCCATCCTGTACTGACCTCCAGTGAACTGTCCACTTGCTGGGATGGTGGCTCCCTTCAGGCCCCTCAACTGGAGCATGGCAGCAGCTGGCTGTGACCCCATCATGGATGGGTAGAATAGAGGAGTTCCGGGGAAGTACATTGGGTACCTAAGATATATTAAATTAATTACAGTACTGAAATCCCAAAGAGCACACACACACACACACACCAGGTCATGAATGTTATGGAATGAACCATTGAACCTGTAAAATCATCAATGGTGGGTGAAGCCAAGTCACCAATTACTTCTGAGGAAAGGAATCTTTTGGTTACTGTAATTAACTTAGCCTGAACGGTAGGGGAGAGCACACAAGGACACAAGTGCACATAAGCACATGTACCCACACATACGTATACCACATGTACATCAGTGCACTTGTACACACACACACACACACACACACATACATGCACACACACACACGCGTGCACACACACACACACGTGCACACACACACGTGCACACACACACACACATACATGCACACACACACACACGTGCACACACACACGTGCACACACACACACACATACATGCACACACACACACACGTGCACACACACACGTGCACACACACACACACACACACACACGCGTGCACACACACACACACACACACACGTGCACACACACACACACACACACACACACACACACACACACACACACACACACACACACACACCTTGCTCCTAGTTGGGGAATGAGAGGTACTGACATGGCAGAAGCACCACCACCTGCCACATTGGTGGAGGGGATAGCATCTCTCTTGGCATCATTACTTGAAGACATAACTGCTCACAGACATTACGAGAGTAGACTCCTATGATCAGCAAACATAGACATCATATTAGATGGTGTGTGCCGTGTGTCTGTGTGTGCGTGGACCGTGTGCGTGTACTCAGTGTGCGTGCGTATGTGATGATAAATGACGGGCAGTCAAACCTATTCGGCTCGCTGTAGGTTTGAAGACACTCTAGGCTATCTCTATTGGCTAGCCCCTTTACTTGTTGGGATTGTAGCAGAAAATAAGAGCGGGTCTAAGAACGGTTCGTGAGACAGACTCAACGAATTAAGACGCTATTCCTTCCAACGTCCTTCAAGTCTCACCTGTACCGCGCCGACGGGACAGTCTTCAAGAAACACCTGTCTGTTTTGGCGTAACACTGTTCTATCAACGGTTTATTCAAAGTTGAAGGACACTGTGATGACAAGAAAGTGTCTTTAATTCCCCCGAAGACTGGGCGACTCTTTGTCTCGCAGTTCGTCTGTTGTTGAGCCAGTGACCTCGATGTGTAAACGATCACTCCCGTGATAGTCCAGACGTCATCCGGCTTCCTGCCCGAGCACTCCTTGTCTCGCCGCAAAACTAACCCAATCATCGCCCACGCACGACGTCCGTTCACGTCCAGACACGCTGCGACTTGCTGTCTGTTAGCACCCAACGACTGTATTTCCGTTTACCTGGATACTATTCCGGATATTTTATTAGTTCATCAATAGGAATTCTTCGTTGAGTACGTACAATACACTTGTGCAAACTAGAGCGTTCGCTATCATACATATCCTGAGCTTTACCACTTGCATTGGCGGAGAATGTTTAGCTGGGACTGTGAAATAGTGCCATGAGTCTGTGTATATGTGGCAAATTGAGTTGGTGCTCCTCTTGAGACCTTTCTGTTCTGTTTCTGCATTGTTTGAAATGGTCTTTCCTGGGGGATCTGCAAAGGAATTGAAAGGGATGATGATTGTATCGACATAGGTGTCCAAGAAGACTCACTATACGTGCACTTGTGACACAAAGGTCTTGTTCATTGAAATGCTTATCAGCTGATTTGGACCTTGTCAGTACAGCATTCTTCCCCAACACAGTTCGTGAAATTGGTCTGAGTTTCCCACTCTTTGGAGGACCAGTAGGTGTGGGCATCTGCCAGGAGAACCACATTGGAAGGATTGTGAATAACTGAATGTAGGGAACACCCACAGACACACCCACTTGATTGGCATCAATGAGATGAGCATTTTGAGTATGCTTGGGAGGATTACCATACTTGGTCCCATTGTCAGGTGGTACAGTGCGTTTGTCACCCCCGGGTGGTAAAGGTGGTCTTGAAGAAGTCTTTTTCACTTCACATGTGGAGGCACGAGAACTTCCTTGTGGGTGATGGGTTTTGAATGTGTGTAGGGAAGACTGCGATGATGATCCAAGAGACTCTCCTATATCCACTAAAGAGGGGAACACTGAGTTGTATTAACTGCTATCTAGTGACAATCAATACTATGTATGTACTAACCCATTGAAGTAGTCATATCGCTATTCAAGTCAGAGTCAGCTACAGGGTGTGTTGGAGGGTCCAGAGATACACTGTGCGTTGGAGGATCCAGAGATACACTGTGCGTTGGAGGGTCCAGAGATACACTGTTTGGAGGGTCCAGAGATACACTGTGTGTTGGAGGGTCCAGAGATACACTGTGCGTTGGAGGGTCCAGAGATGTAGTGGAAACTCTTTCTTTAACTTTCAAGTCAATACTCTAAAATAAAGAGAGAACCTAAGTTATCTTATTCTGCTTGAGGTCTCTTAGGAATGCCAGCTATGTTGTGTCTGGTTTAGTGCTGACCTCATAGAGTCTTGTCCTGTACTTGTCCACATTGCACTTGGTGTTGTCATCTAGCTTCGGAATGACATCGCTGTCCAACACAATCTCCTCTTCAGGATTGCGGAAGGAGGATACATAAGGGTGTTCTAGTGCATTTTGTGCTGAAATGCGCTTTTGTGGATTGAACTGGAGCAGTTTATTCATTACATCTAGAGCTTCAACCGAGGCATTAGGGTAGAGCATGGCAAAGGACCGACGGGGTCTGCAGGAAATGATGGTTTGATCTGTGATAGCAACAGGACACCACATCAATGTACAGAGGGGAATACCCTTACCTGCGCGGCACTTGTCTCAACAGTGACTCAGTATAGGGGGACTTCAGAGAGTCCATGTCCAGCTTATTGGGCGGGGGGAGGTGACACATGATCCTCTCCACCTGGTTGATGGTGGAGCTACCAGAGAATACAGGCTTCCCTACAAATGGAGAGATCTGACCACCATTACAACTGGGCTAACAAAGGGCTGTCTGACAGAGAACCAACTGAGAACAGTCATCACATTACACATACGTAACTATGTACATACATGCTAAATAGGGCAGACATCACCAACTCACAACAGACCGTCATCACCCACCTCACAAGGTGGTTCTCACTCCACCCACACTATACAGCTCCCACCTCACAAGGTGGTTCTCACTCCACCCACACTATACAGCTCCCACCTCACCTGCAACAGGCTAGCCTCACCTCCTAACATCTCTCCTAGGATGCAGCCCAGGGACCACATGTCCACACCATGGGTGTAGTGAGGGGAGCCCAGGAGTATCTCTGGTGCTCTGTACCATCTGGTGGCCACATAGTCTGTCATCAAAGCCTTGCTCGAATCCACAGACTCCTCTTCATGTACAGTAAGTGAGCGAGCAAGACCAAAGTCGGCCAGCTATGTACATCAGGAGGCAGCAAGAGGGTGTCATGTACAATACATAGACCGGCTGTGGCAATACCAACCTTAACAAAGCACTCCGCATTGAGCAATATGTTGCTTGGCTATAAACCAGAGAGCAGAGCATACAATCAATGACACACACTCTGGGACGTACACTGCACACACACTCCCATGTACGTATGTAGTACACAGTCACTCTACATAATAATTTCAGAGCAATATTGAACCTTTAAATCTCGATGGATGACATTCCCTGAATGTAAGTACTTCACCACTTTGAATAGCTGATACATTATGTAGCATTTGTGAACATCTTTCAAAATATTAGCTTTGGTGGCCCCATGGAGGTCAATATCTGCATCAACGGCACAGCAGTGTACATTACATACAAACATCATGATTACAATCAGGCATAACCGCTGGTTCACGCAAGACACCACTCACCCATGTACTCAAAGACGAGATATATATCATTATTGTTCTCCGCCTTGATGACGTTCATCAGACGAATGACATTTTCGTGAGATTGGAATGCCTGGAGGAAGGCTATCTCCCTGTAAGTCCTCTGTGCATCTGTAGCATTGCAAAAAGCATCGAATATCTTCTTAACCGCTATTATCTCGCCTGTTCGCCGATCCACAGCTTGCCACACTATGCCATAGGCCTAAAAGAGCAGACATCGAGCACATAACATCCGCATTGCCATTTGGGCAGCTCTCCTTGATCTTAACTATTAATCCGACCTTAAATTTTTAAATTATTCATTATGAGACTCACTCCTTTGCCAATTCTTCTCTTTATGTCGTAGTTCCTAGCGATGTGACTTTCAACGTCGGTCATCTTTATTACCGTTGCTTAGCAACCTTGTCCCCATATTATATCCGTAAAATTCCGTTCGTGTGTTAGTATATTATTGTAAATACACATAAACACATGCAGTCTCCCTAATTAGTAGTAGGTGTGGCAGTGTGCCTTTGGCGCAGCTACTTAACTGCAGAAGGATTTCCTATATACGATTTCCTATAAAGAGCTCTATAATATACTCTGCCTTTCAACTGATATAGTAAATTCCTGATACACAGTACAGTACAGTCAAGTGAAATCTATGATAATACACTTCTGATGCTGGTTACAGTGGTATTCTCTGAGGCTGGTTACAGCGGTATTCTCTGTATTTTCATTGAACCAATAATATAGCTCAGTGATTAGCTGTAATATTGGTATAGATACAAAATGGCTGCTTAAAGCAATACACAGAAACAAAAATGATAGCACCAGTTAAAAGGGAAGGTGGGAAATAAAGAAATTGCAAAATTCTAATGTTAAATTCCGCTTGGTATTAATCATTATGAGGAGGCATTCTTTAACAGTTGCAGCTTCTTCACTTCCTGCTGCCAAATGGGGATCTTCTTGTGCTGCAAGTGACGTTTGGCATGCTTCGACAAATGATCACTTCTCACAAATCTCCGTTCACAGACAGGACATTCGTACTTCTTCTCTCCTGTGTGCGACCTGCGGTGACGGGCAAGTTCATCCGAACGAGCAAAGCTCTTTGTACAGCCTTCCCAGGTGCACTTGTAAGGCTTCTCCCCAGTGTGGACCCGAATGTGTGCCTTCAGATGCGAGTTCTTGTAATAGGTTTTCCCACAGTTACTATGGGGACATACAAAGGACTTCTGTCTGTTTGACTCGGCATCTGGCTTGTCCGCATCTAACTGTACCTTGGGAAGTAGAGGAACACTTCTTGGCGATGGTAGGGGCTGTTGGGTTAACCCTCGGAGGATATTTGCCGGGATAAATGACGGAGGTAAAAGATACGGCGGAGCAGTATGAGTAGCGTATTGAAAAGATGCGAACTGACTCATAAGAAAATGCTGCATCATTAATGGAGCGGCCACTTGTACCTGTACAACCGAAGGATAGGGTTATGAATGTACACACACACAGAGAGAAGCACATGCATACACACCTTAAAACCTTCACATTCAGCTGGAGCATCTAGTCTCTCATCAGAACAGACTGTGGTACATGACTCAGTCGGAGATGGTGGAGGAGACACGACACAGTCTGGAGAGGACCCAGAGTGTCCGCTGCAAGGAGACTCGGGAGAAGGACAAGTTCTTCCAATGCTAAGCAGGGTCTCCACGGCTACAGTTGTGTCAGTATCCATGCTCTACAAGAAAAAAGACCAGTTAACATTACAATCTGAGCGAGGCTCATGAAGATAGTAAGTGTTGCGCAGTATAAGCCCCTCTTCCATCTTTGTGACTTATAACACATCGCAATTAAAAATGTTGAATATTTGAGACGAAGAACAATCGATCCGTAAAAGGTCAACACCGTGACCTTTTACTGTGAAAACAAACTTACAAGTTGTCAACGATCGTACTCGACATTATAATACGCTCCGTAATAGGGGAACGTTTATTGATGTTCACACGGTACTCACCAAACGCTTCTTCACTTGTAGAGGTCAACAGAGAGAACCGAGAATGAACCGAACACTACTAATCACTGTTCCAATCTGTGATTTGATCAATTACTGGAGAAATCCACCAGCGGCTAGCGGTAGCGGTAGGGGATGAGCGGGGTAGACCGACAGTAAACAAATCGTAGCGAACTGGAGACAAAGTGCTATTGTTCAAAATATTATGATGAACTTTGTTCCGAGTCCCCATCGCTATTATAGTGCTGACAACCTGTCCAAAAACACGATCTCTTCACGTGCGAAATCACATGTTAAACATGCATTGCGGGTGCCTCCCTCGACACACCCTCGGTCGTCCTACACCTGAACAGGTGTACACAAACACTAGGTACTTTATAAGGGCAATGGAATGTCCTATTCAGCACAAGGGTCGCCGGTCGAGTCTGATTTCAACGTGAACAGCAGCTGATTTACACGCAGTGAATGACGCAATAAGTAGGCGTGTAAAATGGTGGTGGTGGTGGTGGTGGTGTGTGTGTGTGTGTGTGTGTGTGTGTGTGTGTGTGTGTGTGTGTGTGTGTGTGAGAGTGGGTGGGTCTATACTAGCATGGTAGTGAACATGATTGGTACAAAAGTGGGTTGTTTTTCAACTGAGAGTCGATGTAGTCAGTAACTCCCTCAGTCACTGAAGCCAAGGTTCTGGTGACGTCATGGACTCTTGATAAACTCTCTCTTCCCTTCATGTGGTACACCTCCAGGAGGGCTTCACCCCAACTCAGCCAGGCTTCCTGACAAGACTTGTTGGCATGGCAACTGTGCTCTTCAGCAGTGCCAATCTAGAACAGGAACAGGTTGGTGACCACACCGAGTGGAATGTGCCACCCAGCAGTGGTACGCTGCTGGAGAATGTACCACCTCGTAGTGATAGAATTCTTACTTGTTGCTCATGTGTACTTATGGAGTTCGTCTCAGTCAACTGTTCACACACATTCAGACACAAACTCTTTTCTCTGAGTAGTAGCTTACTCTTGTCCACATAATCCAATGCCAGACTTCTGTTTTTCTTCAGAGATTCTTGTATTTTTGCCTACAGAAGTATTGATGCATATGAACCTATTGTGAAACAACCCTGCTACAGTGAACTCTTATTTATTGGTATTGCATCCACACACACACACACACACACACACACACGTATACACACACACACACACACACACACACACACACACACACACACACACACACACACACACACACACACACACACACACACACACACACACACACACTGACAGACCTTTAGTTTAGTGCACTCTTCCAGCTGCTTGGCAAGACACTTGTTGTATTGATCTTGTGTTTTAGTATGAAGTTCTAGTACACAAAAGAGCATGCAGCGTCTCAACTGCTATAACAGATGTAGTTTCTCAACTGCTATAACAGATGGAATGTCTCAAGTGTCACCATGCTTCATGCCACCATGCTTCATGCACACATTGCTGACGCAACCAACCATTAAGGTGTACTTTCAGCTGACTCAGCTCCCCCACATCACTGCCCACCCTCTCCAGACGCTGGTCCAGGGTGGCCATTGCCCCTCCCAGGTGCTCCAGCCTAGTGCTGGCCTCCTCCATGTTCCGGGTCAGCACAGCCATACACCGATCCAGGTCCTGGGTGGGGCGGGGAGGTTGAAGGTGATGAACACACCCACTTCTCTATTCCTCACTTCTATGGTATCTTCAAGGTTGGGTATGGCTGCTTCCAACTCCTGCACTTGCTGTTGAGTTTGCCTGTAGTCACCCTAACATGGACAGCCATCAACATGGAGGAAGGTGTGGCAGATTCAGATACCTCGCCTGTACATACTTTTATGGCTTGTATTTGTGGGAGAAGACTAGCTTTGTACTGATCAAACTCTTCCTCTACTCTGTGCATGTTTTGTCTCAGCAGCTCCAGCTCCTTTTCAGCTTGTTCAACCTTCCTTGACCAGGTCCCATGTTCTTCTTCAGCCAATCTGGTCTAATTACACATGTATGAAGTTTACATTACATATTCACAATAACAATACACACCCACACACACACCCTCAATTTATGTGGGTACGTATAAGACATATATACACACAAACAAATTTGTTACTTTAGTTTCTTGCACATCTGTCTTCTCTGTCCATTCATGCAAGATCTTATTCAACTGTAGAAAATGATTGACAGTACTTACACCTAATGACACCCACACCCACCCACCTAAACCACACGCACACACACACACACACACACACACACGCACACACACAAACAAACAAACACACCACACACACACACACACACACACACACACACACACACACACACACACACCAGCACATGATATGTATAATATTATACATACGTATGCATATGTGTATAAACTTTAATACTTTTAAAATCTTGTTTTTTTTCTCTTCAATTGTCTTTTCTGTGTCAGTTTGTTCTACAGTCAGCTTGGATTCAAACACAGTCTTTGTCCTCATCTCTTCCTTCCTCTGTGCTTCCAGGCCCTCCAAAGTGGCCTTCCAATTCAGTTCTGTGTCTCTAACTTGCTCTTGATCCATTTTGAGGCGCTCACTCAGAGTGAGATGCTGGTGCTTGACAGCGGTGTAGTGGGCAGTACCCACCTCCAGCTGCTGGTCCACTCTGTTCATCTCCTCACTGCATCTGACCACGCCTCTTGCCGCATCCTTTGTCTTCTGTTCAATGTTCCTCAATTTCTGATGGCGTTTATCCCTTTCGTGCTGCAGAGAGTCCCTACTCTGGCGAGAGTGGTGCAGTGCCTTCAAGCAAGCCCTGGCTTCTGATTTGACATTGGCCAGGGTCCCCTCCTGAGCCATTTGCTAGGGTGAAGCCATCACTATATTGCATGGAACCAACACACGAACACTTCCCCAACACAATGGCAGCAAACCTGTTGATGGACCTGTTCCTTCAAGTCCTCATTATCAGCTGTAGCACTGTTTAACTTTGAAGAAAGTCTTTCTTGCTCACTCCTACATTTGTCTACAATTGCCTTTTGAACATCAACTTCTGCTTCAACTACTCCTCTAATACCATCTGAAGAGGCAATGATCAAATGTGTACGGCACTATGGAATGCTGCTGGTCAACAAGGAGGTACCAACAGCACCCCATACTACACCACTGGTACCAACAGCACCCCATACTACACCGCTGGTACCAATAGCACCCCATACTACACTGCTGGTACCAACAGCACCCCATACTACACCGCTGGTACCAACAGCACCCCATACTACACTGCTGGTACCAACAGCACCCCATACTACACCGCTGGTACAATCCACTGAGAAGCCACACACACAGGCACATACGTACGTACAGTAGTTGCTTACCCAACTTATCCATTTCCTCAAAGGCCTTCTTTATCTCAATCTTGTGTTCATTAATATTTGCCAAACATCTCTGAATCTGTTGTTGTTGAGTTGAACTGAGTTGACTGCCAGACATTATATGTAGCATACATGCACACACGTTCCACACACACAGCAGACGTACGGACAATACTTACAGATAAGAGCTCCTCTCCTGGAGCAGTTTCCTGTGTTCTTCCTTCAACATGCTTTCCTCATCAGCAGTGTGCCTTTTGGTTTGTCTGTAAAGAGCCTCGGCTTTGTTCTTTCTGTCTTCTCGAATGTTCGCTTCCTTCGTGGCCTAACAAACAAACATTACAATATTCATAATACACCACATGTCAACCAACAGCACAATCAACAGGAAGTGGGTACATAAACCAACAGCACAATCAACAGGAAGTGGGTACATAAACCAACAGCACAATCAACAGGAAGTGGGTACATAAACCAACAGCACAATCAACAGGAAGTGTGTACATAAACCAATAGCACAATTAACAGGAAGTGAGTACATAAACCAACAGCACAATCAACAGGAAGTGGGTACATAAACCAACAGCACAATCAACAGGAAGTGAGTACATAAACCAACAGCACAATCAACAGGAAGTGAGTACATAAACCAACAGCACAATCAACAGGAAGTGAGTACATAAACCAACAGCACAATTAACAGGAAGTGAGTACATAAACCAACAGCATAATCAACAGGAAGTGAGTACATAAACCAACAGCACAATCAACAGGAAGTGAGTACATAAACCAACAGCACAATCAACAGGAAGTGAGTACATAAACCAACAGCACAATTAACAGGAAGTGAGTACATAAACCAACAGCACAATCAACAGGAAGTGGGTACATAAACCAACAGCACAATCAACAGGAAGTGGGTACATAAACCAACAGCACAATTAACAGGAAGTGAGTACATAAACCAACAGCATAATCAACAGGAAGTGAGTACATAAACCAACAGCACAATCAACAGGAAGTGAGTACATAAACCAACAGCACAATCAACAGGAAGTGAGTACATAAACCAACAGCATAATCAACAGGAAGTGAGTACATAAACCAACAGCACAATCAACAGGAAGTGAGTACATAAACCAACAGCACAATCAACAGGAAGTGAGTACATAAACCAACAGCACAATGGACAGGAAGTTATCTACACACATACGTACTTCTTTTTGCTGTGCTGCAATATCTACAATAGCATCACTTCCTGTAACCGCCTTGTCCTCCATGTGGGGAATTTGGCTCTTCCAACGAACATTGTTGGCTTTGAGTACATTGTTCTCTTTCACTAATATTAAATATTGATAGGAAAATACGAGTGAAGACACCACTCACTGGACACCAGTCACTACCACTCACTGGACACCAGTCCCCACCACTCACTGGACACCAGTCACCACCACTCACTGGACACCAGTCCCCACCACTCACTGGACACCAGTCACTACCACTCACTGGACACCAGTCCCCACCACTCACTGGACACCAGTCCACACCACTCACTGGACACCAGTCCACACCACTCACTGGACACACTCACTGATGTCATCAAGTCTATTTTGTACTCTATGCCTTTCTCTGTCATTGAAGGAGACAAGCCATCTCAGTTCAGCGATGTCTCTAATAGCAGCTTCGTGTTCCTTTTGGACCACGCTAGGCAGAACAACCAGTCTCTGCTGTTCTTCCTTGTCCAGCTTCTTCTTTAGGCCATCAAGTACAGCCGACTCTCTCTGACAACCCTCGGTGTATTCTTGTCTGTGTGTACATACACTAGTGGTCACTGCAGAATATCACGGGATAGCACGGGACGAGTATCTCCTACCTCTCGCATTCCAAAGACACAAACATCGCCAACACTTTATCGATAGCGGCAATGACCTGATTCCGGCAGTCGGCAACGGCTCCAAGACCTCTACCGAGGACCTCCAAATCAGCCATATCTCGTAAACTAGTGGAATCGGTTTTGTCAGCGACACCAGGACTTCTAGATGCTACATCTCTGAATACCAGGAGCGCCTTCACAGCTGAAATAGTACTTTCTCCAACACAAGACCGCGATATTCTACCGGATTCTTCCTTGGATAGGTTCCTTGACCACGTCGCAAATAATCTCTCTTCTCTGTCCGAGTTACCATTAGAAATTGACTCCTTATAGTTACTTGTACGTTCCAAGTCATCGGTCAACGCTGCCATCTGCAATTGCTGATTTTCTGCTTTGACACCAAAGGCCATTTTATAGTTGACATGGTAATGGCAGGGTATCACGTGAGCATGACCCAAGAAATGGCGAGTGGGACCGAGTTTGGTCAACAGCTCTTCCACTTCACCACTCGAAATTGGGGCATGGTTAGCACCTTAAGTTGCAGTAGGGACATTCTAGCATCATTAAATATATGTATCTTCTGTTTCTATCCAGTTCTCCAGAGTAGACATCGCTGATTATATCCAAGGACCTCCCGTGCCGTCTTCTCTGCTTAGCCTCTATCAACACGTCGGAAGATTTTTCTGTCCAAAGTATGTTGACTAACACAGTCATCTATCTCGAGAAGGACCTACCTCCGATTGCCATTGTCGTGTAGAGTGTCTATGGTCGTGCCACCCCGGCCCATCAATCACTTATTAAGAGATAATGTAACCCCAGCCCAACGGTCAATAGGTAGTGGTCCACCTAGGTTGGGGACCAGGCACCAGGTAGTAGGTTAGGGACCAGGCACCAGGTAGTAGGTTGGGGACCAGGCACCAGGTAGTAGGTTAGGGACCAGGCACCAGGTAGTAGGTTAGGGACCAGGCACCAGGTAGTAGGTTAGGGACCAGGCACCAGGTAGTAGGTTGGGGACCAGGCACTAGGTAGTGGTACACCTAGGTTAAGGAATTGCAGCTCATTGAAACATTTTAATGTGATTTGATGTGATATGACTTTCTTCCTTTAGTTCACAGCGGTTCAATTTTTTCATTGTCTACAAGAAAACACTCCCTGGCAATGGTAGTGTGTCAATTCCTCTTGTGTGTACTGAACTCTGGCAAACCATGTTGGACATCTCCAGTGAACAGCAGCGTATTGACCTGTATGTGTGCCCCTCTGTGTTCTTGGCTGATCAAGATGGTAAGTACGTGTTTGGGGCCACAAGAGGTTGCATGCATAAACTAAGAGAGGATTCAGATATAACGGAATTATTTTCCCTTGCCAAATTATTTTTAAAGGATTTTATTTTGTTTCTGATTGTTATAATATACCAGAGTAGTGTGTATTGATGGAAGCTATAGCTCTCTATTTCCTGTGTTCCTAGTGTCCAAAGGGGCCAAAGTCTCCATTTCTCTATTTGAGTTGATCCCACCGCTGCCTGGAGTAACCAAGACGTCTCTGTCGCATGACAAGATCTCGCAGATTTGCCAGTCTATTGTCGTCGGAAGATGTTCCTTGTCGATGGATCTGAAGGCCAAACTGTGGAAAAATATTCTTGGTGTGTTTCCCCCGTCATTGACCACACAAAGTGATAGGAAGCGATACTTCGGCAGTCTTTGTGCTGCAGCGCGTGAGATGAAGCAAGCCTGGCTGACCAAGTACAACGACTCTCATGCAGAAACTGTTGTTCTGTACAACTCCATCAAGAGGGATGCAAGGAGAACTGACCCAGGGCTGGACTTCTTCGCACCTCTGGGCGAGGTATCACCCAATGGAGTAGACAGTGTGAGCTGCCTTGCTAATGTAGTGATGACCTACGTGGAAGAGCACAAGCACCAGGCCTACACCCAGGGCATGACGGACCTCGTAGCACCTATACTCTATGTTGTAACTGTTGCTAAGCAGCAAAGTGGTGTCTCTTTATCCTATATCGAGCATGAGGTCTATGTGATGTACAGTGCTATGATGACACGGATTAGCAATAACTTCACACCCAACTGCCAGGGAGCTATGGAGAAGGTGGAGTGTCTTCGTCATTTGTGCCAAGTTTTTGACATTCAGTTGTACCAGAAGTTGACCTCTTTCGAGGACGATGCTTTTTCTTTGTGTTTTGGAACACTTTTGATAGACTGCAGAAGGGAATTTCCCTTTGCTGCTGGGATCCAACTGATGGAAGTCATTTGGTCCAGTCGTTTCACTCCTGAAGCTCCTGATAAGTCTGCAGTGGAATGGGCAAGCTTCATGACCACGGAATCTAAGAATCTACTACATCATGCTATCCGTGGGGAAGTCCCTTTGAGTGTTGGCCGCAACAGCAGTGTGTCCACCATTGATGTACTTGGTCCTGACGAGAGGTGTTACCAGGAGAGACCAGCTATTGGTTATGCTGTCACTCCGCTGCCTAGCAACAATGAAGGCGTTGTCCAATCATTACTAGAGTCTGGGCGTGTCACTCCCTATCGGCCTTTCGATCCTGAGCAGAATGTCTCTACTGCTTCAGTGGACCTGGAGAGTACAGAGCAGGAGGAGGACCCTCTGGAGTCCAGTGTCCACTCCCATTATGAGCCAGTGGACCTCGATCAGGTGTTGGCAGTTTCTGTCAAGACTGCATTTTCTGTGTTTGTTTGCATGTCTATTTTGATATCTTTGAGGGAACAGATCTTAAGGGAAGACACAGATTTTGTGGAACTTTCTCTCATTTTGAAACGAAGCCGAGATCGTCAGGACCTGGATGTGAATCGTGTTCTCAGTTTGGCACGGGACCTTCGCCACCAATACAGCCAGTATCAAAAGCTACTGTCACTACCGAGCACCTCATGGATACACACCTATCAACTAGAACCTCAACAGATGTAGCTGTTATCGATTGCATGTATACGAGTTATAGAACTTATTATAAAATTGTTTTTAATTGATAGGAATAATAAAATGAATCATCTACAGAAAACTATGTACGTATGTATATTTGAAATCTAAACTAATAATTTTATGGTTAGATTGAATTTGTGCAATGAATGAGATAAGATGACAACTGACTAGATACAGGTGCGCCTCATGATATAAAAAGGAAACATCTACAATGTGTGGGTGGGGCTTTTATCACACTTGGGCCTCCAGAGCTTGATGCTGTTGCTTCTTCCTCATTTCCTTGTCAATAATGTCTTCTAGGCTCTCAGTACTGGTGAAATGACCACTGTTATGAATGTTGCCATAGTCACTGGGCTGCTGGTACAACCATTGAGAAGACACGATAACACACAGCATTGCCCCTGTCAATAGCACACTCACCTTATCCTCGTCCGGCAAGGGGCTGACTGCTACTACATTAACAGGACGCTTATGTCCACCTTGCTTCCTGAAGAAACACAGACACACTCACACCATGACAGTACCATTCACGCACTTGCACTGGACATGTTTGACTAACTCCTGAGTCTGAATGACGGCCACACCACTCTCAAGTTTGTTGCTCTCCTCCAAGTCACTGGTTCTGATGTACGTCCACTTCAAACGATACGATGGGACAGGTGGGGTGGGAGGGGGGTCAGAGAGGACCTTGTTGAATATTTTGCGGCCATCTCTGATTACTATCCTATACTGTAACCGTGGCGATGGCGAATAATCATAAGGAAAGGATATCATTGAAACCGCATGGGAGTGGTTGACTGGCTTCGTTCCTGTGCTGACATCCACAGACACCGTTCTGACATAATGGCCAACGTTCACACCCACAACAGGGGATGGTGTACGGGGAGGAACCCAATGGTCTGATGTACATAAAGAGATACTGTGAAATACACTGTGTATAGTGTGTGCATGTGTGTGGGTGTGTGTGTGTGTGTGCGTGTGTGTGTGTGTGTGTGTGTATGCATGTGTGCGTGTGTGCGTATGTTTTAGTTCATGTGTTGTAGTGTTCTGGTAATCACCTGGTTGAACTGGGGGTGCAGGAGACTGCACCAGAGTGGGACGTTTAGGTGAAGGTTCAGGACGAGGTTGGATCATTTGCTGAAGAGTTCGACCAGAGAATCGATATTTTGCATCTCTATTCAGCTGGGGAATTACCCTCGGCAAGGGGGGAGTCCCAGGTACAGCTAGTCTAAAGAAGGTGTGTTGTTCAACACATTCGTGCCAAATATGTTTGGCCCACTTGGTCTCCATGGTAACAAATTTATGTGATCTAACTTCCTCCAGTTCATCTGTTGGATGGTAACGCACTTTGAACTTCCTCCCATGAAACAGCAGTTTGTTCACTCTACTCCAGGGGTAATCTGTTGCCTAGAAACCAGAAAATCATGTGACCTACAATTATTATTGTACTCAGCCAACCGACTCTCACCAGCTTCTTCTGATAGTAAACAGAAACTCCATTGTAGTTGGCTCCCACCTCCACATAGCGGTCTTCCATAAATTCCTACAAAGGATGTATTGAAAGTATTGACAACACAATCTTTCACCAAGGGTAGCAACGGCAGAACTATCGGAGCATCCAGTGGAGGACACATCTGATGGTAGTGTTGATACTGGAGCAATGCAACTGGAACTTAATGTACAGTTTCCAAACTTTTGGAATGATAGCAATTATTAGGTTGGCACCATGACCCAACACGCTTCACAGCCTATGAGGATAGGATAATCGTGATGTTGTGAGCTCAGTACTCTCATTACTAATGTAGAGCTCAGGGCAAAGAGCCTTAGAGAGGCAAGTAGATACAGGACGTTTTCTCAGACAACAATGGGGAAGTATGACACCAGTAACAGACTAACAGTCCTCACCAACATAAAACCAACTACCTCACACACACACACACACACACACACACACACACACACACACACACACACACTTCAACATCAAACAAGTGTTTTCCATATCGGTTGAGAGTTCTTGAAATATTCAGAAACTCATAGTCACAGTCCACAGGAAGTTTACCACTACAATATCATTATGGGGAAAGAGAGTAATCAAACAGTGTCACTCTCACCCTCACAGCTGACAGACTCACACTAAATCCTTGTGCCTGGCCACAACAGACTCCTCCACAGATGAAGGCTGAGTAAGCAAGGATAATTGATAGCACCAATCAACGCTAACAGTTGAGGTAGCACCAATCAACGCTAACAGTTGGGTAGCACCAATCAACACTAACAGTTGAGGTAGCACCAATCAACACTAACAGTTGGGTAGCACCAATCAACACTAACAGTTGGGTAGCACCAATCAACACCAACAGTTGGGTAGCAACTGTGACCCCCCCCCCTAGTTTGAATATTTCTGAAATATTTGGTCCACATCTGTAATATTAGGTCCCCCCGCGTAATATAATACTGGTTCTCCTTTAGTGGGAATCATGTCCTTTGCTGCTTCTCCTAAATTATACGAGGCCTTTGACCGCATTCCAGCAAGTTTCCAGGGCACCCAGAGTTATGTATAATTCATGCGTTTCCTGGGGGACCGAATATTTCAAAGGGGGACCGAATATTTCAGAAATATTCGGTCCAACCCCTCTCCCCTCTCCCAACTGAATATTACGGGGACCAAATGGGATCAACACAAACAGTTGGAACACGACTTACAATGGCATTTTCATTCTCAAACAGAAATTTGAAAAAAGGTCTGCTGTAACCATGGTGATGATCAGAATCACTATAATCCCCCAGCTTGGACTGCAGAGTGAGAGCTACCAAGTTCACTGCTTGGGGACTAGCGGGGTCCAACACAATCCTCTTCTCCTTCAGGTCTTGCTGGATTTGGAGGCAAAATAGTTCTCTGCAGAAAAATATTGTCACCATCACATGGCATCATATCTCCATGGCAACACTTGTCCCACCTGGTATGCTCATCTTTGATGTAGTGAGGCTCTGGGACGTAGTACTTGACTCCAAAGTGAAGCACCCACTGGAAGGCCTTGGGTTCTACTAGCTGTTGTACAGAGGACTTGAAGGGATTCAGGAATACCTGAGCAAACACATTGTCCATAAATAGCCACAAACCAGTAAAGTATACAGACCTGGACACGGATACCATTCCAAGAATTGCAATACTGTGACATGCACACATTCCAACAGTGCCTGGGTCAACAAGAGGCTGCTAGGCATATGTGAACTCACACACAAGACACTCCCTAACTATTCACCCTCCCTATTCACCCTTACATCTTCACCATTCATCCTTACTGTCATACTCACTATACACACACTTCCTCAATATGCATCCATACTCATCCATATAACATGCATGCTACCTTGAAACTTACTCTTTGATTGTGGTAGGCAAAATAAACTCCAAAGAATTCTTTTTCTGCTATATTCAAATGATCCATGACACGGTCAATGATGGCTTGAGCCTTGTGCTTCCTCTACAGACACACAAGATACCTCAGCTCAACACACAGACAAGCAATCATATACATAATACGCACACATGTCCATACATGCATGCATGCATACTTACATATTACCTCCCTCACCCATCACTCACTCGCCATGATCACTATCAGGAATGTACGAGCTATTATTCGATATAAATCCAAGTAATAACTGCTGAGAGAGCTACTCGAGTCCAAAATTACAAACATGTCAACTTCTGTTTAGCTGTACTACTGCGTGTATTGGAAAGTTCGAGGACTTCGATTTTAAAAGAGATATGCTTCAATCAATGCTATGATAACTTCCTGAATTGCTAACTTGAAGAGATGCTTTAAATATTATATGCATATTATATATACGAGTGTATTGAAATCTATAATCGAATGGATCTTCGATATACAACACTTTACATAGCACAAATTTGTGACCATACAGACACTATCACCACATTCAGAAGCTTACCTCAATGTTGAATCGCAACACTTGTCCGTCGAGTAACTTGACCGAACACTGTACGAACTTCTTGCCCATGTCATTCTTCACTGGGGTAGAGGTCGCCCTCTCAATATCATCGACACTACTTCCACGACTGACTGACATTTCCCGCCAGAATGCTCCTCACAGAACTCTACCACTAGTTCAGCCTTCAGTGCTTCTCAGCCTTGTCTCGCCAGTCAACAGTGTACGAAGTAACTATTCAACAAAACCTTACTAAACGACACCCGTTACCATGACGTCATAGGTGGGCGTTGACTAGTTAATGACTGATGTTGGATGCAATCGGATCTATTATGCGATTGCGTGGTGAGGAGCCATGGTGATGGAAGAGCACATTGACTAGTTTATAGCGTTGCAATAAATATCATTTGCTACAATGTACAAGGATATCCTCTGTTTGGTACTACGACTGTTGAAATGTTTTTGGATCTATTCTCTTCACCATATCAGAGACCAGTCCATCCAGGTCATATTCCGGCTTCCAGCCCCAATCTGCTCTGGCACCGGAATCATCAAAGACCTGAGGCCAGGAATCAGCTGAGAAAGGAAAACACATCAGGTGATATACATGAGGAAGGAGGTTGTCCGTCCAGCACCACTCACCGATCCCTTGCCTGTAGTCGGGTGCATAAGTGACCTTCAATTTGGGATAGTATTTCTTGAGTGTTTGCAGCAGTTCTGCCGGGGTGAAGCTCATACCCGTAACATTGTATGTCCTCAACTTTAGGTTTTCTGAAGGTGTCTCTAAGAATTCCACTGTAGCCCTTAGACAGTCTGGCAAGTAGATCATAGGCAAGCGAGTGTTGGATTCCAAGAAGCACTCGAATCTATTGCTCTCAGCAGCCTTATAGAACATATCGATGGCATAATCTACACACACACAGAGGAGAAACAGTCAGCAGAACACCTGGATACTAAATGGGAAATACCATGCTCACCGGTTGTGCCTCCACCAGGTGATCCAGCTGAAATCACGCCAGGATACCGGAGGGATCTGAAGTCCAGGCCATATCGATAATGATAGTACTAAAGAAAGAGATAATCATTTATCAAACATGCACACAAACACACACACATATACTGTATATATACATACCTCCCCTAGCAGTTCCATGTAGACTTTAGATATTCCATATATATATCGAGGTCTCTGGATGGTGACATCAGGAGTTGGATTTCTTGGAGAAGAGGGTCCGAAAGCTCCAATTGTACTTGGACAGAACAGTCGCAAGTTATGAGCATGGCAGACATCCAATACAGTCTGAAAGCCTAGAACGTTCACCTGCATCAATACAGTGCAATACATACCCTAATCAGAAGGTCTGAGTGACTTCCAGGTCCCACCTCCAGAGCACGTTGAAGGTTGTCCTCGGCAGCAGCAGAGAGCAAGGCTGAGTAATGAACCACCCAGTCAATGGAATTGTCAACAATTATGGAGTGCATGTACTTGGAGTCCGTCACATCACTGTACACGTAAGGCCCTTCGTTCATAGTTGTCTCGTCAGGTTTCTTGATGTCCGACAGGAACACGTTCTCTTTACCATATTTGGTCCTTAGTACATTAGAGTGAACATCGATTAGCGGACAATTAAAATTAGCTATTTCTTAAGAACTATAGAACCTACCGACTCCAAATAAACTATATTTTATAGACCATTACATGTAGTCGTTCTTCACACGGTAAGATCCTCGTAGCTCATTGCAGCGTTCTGCTGAAGACGATCAAAAAGCGCACGAAATAATCAATCGATATTCGGACAAAGGAACCAGCTTTCGGACAGACTTCACTACAGAGTGGAGAAACGACGAAGAGCAAGGAAAACATCAGAAATAATAGATCTACAGGTGTACTTTACTAAATGGAGTCGGTAGGTTCTATAGTTTTCGAGAAATAGCCAATTTTAGGATCTTTTGGGAGCCTATTGGCTGTGTCGGTCGAAGACATTCACCATCAACATACAACCTTAATAATAGACTGACAAATGTTTTGGTGATTTGAATGATACTAAATCTTTGAAACACTAACGACTTCATAGATCGGTAGGTTTGGAACAGATTAAACTGTCAATGTTGTATCAGCTAAAACTTGCACAAAATTAAATCACCTAAGGTTCTTCGCCAACGCACTTCCTAGCTGGCCAAGACCTCCTGTTATAAGTATTCGAGGGGCTGTGGAGACGAGTGACGACGACAAAAATCTAGAGAGGAGAGTAGCCATTTTAAATATCCGATTTAACGTTGAAAGGAAGTGATAGGAGGAAATTAAACCCATAGCACTACAGTTTCCATGCCAATTCTATGCAAAAAAAACATTATGGTCAAAGTACCTCTTTTGGAGGCTGTATGTACCTGGTAGTGTCCGTGGTACTATAGGATCAAATTCAGGTCACATCACTGCACTTTCCAAGAGCACAATAGCAGTGCTACTACTACCACTACCACTACAGTGAATTTATATTATTTATATTGGTCAAACCTTACTGGTCTCATCGGCATGTATCTGTGAAGTTGAGTAGACGTGGCTGCTTGGGTTAGGGTCACTTCCATGCAGCACTCGTCACAATAGCAGTGCTACTACTACCACTACTACTACTACTACTACTACTACTACTACTACTACTAATAATAATAATAATAATAATAATAATAATAATAATGATAATTTCTACAAGATGTATTGTTGATGGCTAGAATGGACACAAAGCAAGGTCAAGCCTTACTGATCTTACCAGCATGTATCTATGAAGTTGAGTAGACGTGGCTGCTTGGGTTAGGGTCACTTCCATGCAGCACTATCATGACCTATCTGATTATATGGTATAAACGTACTACAGTATACATTCTTTGATGCTCAACAATATTATCTACTTGTCATGATAATCTGTTCTATTGTTCAAGTACAAAATGTAATGATTGCAATGAAAAGAAGAAATGAAGCAAGAATAAAAGGTCACCCACTCAGGGTCAAAGACACCTATATATGGAGAGCTTTACAGGGACTTTCCACAGAGACTGTGTACTTGCGTCATTCCACGAATGCAGAAGACACTATTCTAGCTGGGAGGTCAGCTGCGAGTCCCAAAGCTCCTCCCTACGGTTCTTTGTAGAGAGTATGCGACTGACCACCAGGAAGTGAGCTATTTTTTTTCAGAGAAAAAAACCGTCCTATTGAGGATTCGAACCCGCGACCTGGAGCCTAGAGTCGTGTCACCTGACCACCCCGCCACCGTGACTTATCTATTTTATTATTATTATCTGCGCTATTTAAAGTTGCCCTCAATGTTCAATTCGGAGAATAGGCCACCCCCAGGCACTCGAATCACTTGATCGTCTCTAATAGGTTTAGAAGAACCTTCGGTGAAGATTTAAAGCTCGTTGAAGTCTTTGCGCTCAAATTCTAGCCCAAATCCTAATTGTCGGCATTTTGAAATCGGCCATTTTGTTCGCACTATATAAATAATATAAATTCACTGTAGTGGTTAGGCGTAGGAATGCATATTATATGATGTTGCAGTATTTCCTAAATTCGAATATACTCGAAGATGGTGGAGCTACGTAGCTCGTAGCTACGGCAAGGGAGCTTTACAAAGTCTTCTGTTTCTGTTTCGTACTATAAAACCCGAGGGTATGTAAAGTTTGTGGATGGTTTTAAAGAATTGGTTGGCAAGTGAGGGTGCTTTGAGTATCCAAGTGTTTTCTGGCTGAAATTTATGGATGCCTTTTCATATCCTGTAGTACTCCTTTAGTGAGGTTAAAGGGTGTGAGCGAAGAGACATCATGTAATATTGTTGTTAAGGCGGAGCAGCTAAACCCTGGTGGTTCCGTTAAGGACAGGGCCGCTCTGTACCTCATCAAGGACGCTGAAGAAAGAGGTCAGAGACATTGACCGAAGTTTGAACCATGCAGTATTATTGTTCCAAAATTAATTGGATAGGTTTGGTGAGGCCCGGTGGGACCATAGTGGAAGGGACAGCAGGCAACACAGGTCTGGTTTGTTATGCGTTCGTTTTCTTGTATTGTCGACGCTAGGGTTATATGTTGTTACATATCTCAAACCGATCTTCTGCTGTGCATGGGAATTGATTTGGCACACCTATGCAATGCTATTGGCTATCAATGTGTGATTTTTATGCCAGACACGCAATCTCAGGTTCGTCAACATCACTGGGTTATGACTCCTTTGTGGCTGAGTGCATTGTTTAATGTATACAGGAAAAAATAGATACTCTACGTGTCCTAGGAGCAGACGTTAGACCAGTACCAGCTGTCCCTTATGATAAACCAGAAAACTACAACCACATAGTTAGTGAATTTGTTAATATGAGTAGTATAATCTCTGAATATGATGTCTTGATGTCAAAGTATGCTACTCTATGCAGGCCAAAAGATTTGCAAGTTCTCTTTCAAATGCAGTTTGGACCAATCAGTTGGACAATACAGCTAACAGACTAGCTCATTATGAGACTACAGGCCCTGAAATCTGGAGGCAAACAAGTATGCATGTGTGTATAAAGGTGTGGGCATATGTATGTGATCGTGATACTGCCATCAATTGTAGATGGCAGAGTTGATGCTGTTACTTTTGGAACAGGAACAGGTGGAACGCTTGCTAGTTTGTACTTCACATATCTACAAAGGAATTCCATATATCAAGTATCCATTGGTAGGTGTTGGTCTGTTCCTGAAAGAGAAGAATCCCCTAGTGCAAGTTGTCCTTGCTGATCCTCAGGTGAACATGACTGTGTTGTTGTGGTGTTTGTGTGTGTGTGTTTATGTGTGTGTTTGTGTGTGTGTTTGTGTGTGTGTGTGTGTGTGTATGTGTGTGTGTGTGTGTGTGTGTGTGTGTGTGTGTGAATGTGTAAGCAATGCATTATTTCAGGGAAGTGTACTCTACAACTACTTTTCTCATGGTAAACTGGAATGAACAGAAGGATCCTCAATTACTGAAGGCATTGGTTAGGGAAGAGTGACTAACAATGTATCTGGTGCTCCTATAGATTCTGCTGTTATGATATCTGATGAAGAGGCTGTAACAATGGTGTGTGGCATAATATTAGTTGATTTGTTTATTTGTAAAGTCATGTAGTTGTCACTTTTTAGACATTTAGAATTCTCCATGAAGAAGGTTTCTTTGTGGGAGCATCATCTGGACTGAACGTTGCTGCTGTTAAGGTTTGCTTAATGGTCTACACCTTGCTAGTATCATGGTAACACACACACCTAATTTATAGGTTGCAAGAACATTGGGGCCTGGCAAGACCATTGTCACTTGCTTGTGTGATTCAGGACAGGTCAGCAGTGTCCACTGAAGTAGTCGCATTGTTGTGAACATATTTTTAACTCTCCAGAGGTACTTCTCCAAACTGTTTAGTAGGATAGTATTGAAGGACCGAAGTGAGAGGGTCAATAGAGGCATACCTGTAGCTGGTATGTAAAATGTGAATGCTCTGCTCTTGCCTTCCTGCAGGTCTTCTCCAAACACTTCCAGAGAAATATCACAGTTGTTTGCATTGACAGTAATAAGAATTGAGAACTTTTGAATTTACCATTCTACTCATTAATAAAATGCAAAAAGTTGATTCAGTCATATTATTCCACAGTTGAAATTCTTGCAAACATACGTAAGTGTTCCAAACTGATAAAGGTGACTGACATACTTTCATTTTGAAACTTTTTGGCTTTGTAAAAGGCCAAATTCAACTACATGTGGGACAATCAGCATCTTGATTCTAACACCTTAACATCAATACAGGACCCACCCCTTTTACACATTCACAGGAAATACCCATTCCCTCTGTTCTAATCGACTGTCACTTAGGTTAAGTTGGGTATACTTATTTAGGCCATATAGATACTCGTTATTGACAATTAAAATAAACACATAATTACATAATAAATATTAGTTAAAACGGTAGTACGTGGGTGTAGCAATAGCTTTCACTCTTTCCAACCTTATGTCGTCCATAATTTGTTCAAGTATCAAAATACTGTATCATAATGATTACATTAATGAAATGAAGAAATTGTCGGATTTGTAATTAATAAAAAAGTCACCCACTCAGGGTCAAAGACACCTATATATGTAGAGCTTCACAGGGACTTTCCACAGATACTGTGTACTTGCGTCATTCCACGAATGCAGAAGACACTATTCTAGCTGGGAGGTCAGCCGCGAGTCCCAAAGCTCCCCCCTACGGTTCTTTGTAGAGAGTATGCGACTGACCACCAGGAAGTGGGCTATTTTTTTTCAGAGAAAAAAACCGTCCTTTTGAGGATTCGAACCCGCGACCAGGAGCCTAGAGTCGTGTCACCTGACCACCCCGCCACCGTGACTTATCTATTTTATTATTATTATCTGCGCTATTTAAAGTTGCCCTCAATGTTCAATTCGGAGAATAGGCCACCCCCAGGCACTCGAATCACTTGATCGTCTCTAATAGGTTTAGAAGAACCTTCGGTGAAGATTTAAAGCTCGTTGAAGTCTTTGCGCTTAAATTCTAGCCCAAATTCTAATTGTCGGCGTTTTGAAATCGGCCATTTTGTTCGCACAATAGAAATAATATAAATTCACTGTAGTAGTTACGCGTAGGAATGCATATTATATGATGTTGCAGTATTTCCTCATAAATTCGAATATACTCGAAGATGGTGGAGCTACGTAGCTCGAAGTTACGGCAAGGGAGCTTTACAAAGTCTTCTGTTTCATACTATAAAACCCGAGGGTATGTCAAGTTTCCCTGTATTCCAGACTGTATGTGTATTATTGCTTTCCTGTGATAGAAACTTCGTCGGAGAATGCGCGAACACTGTAAGGGACATAGCAGTATTCCTCTGCAAAGAGAAGATATTACCAAATTGCATCTTCGAGGTGTGGTTGTGTAGGGTATGGGTTGAGGTATATTAACTGATAGAATATTTTCACTTGCTTTGTGTTCAGTTTTGAAGTAGTGAAGATCATTCATGACAAGATACTGGACATGACCGGTAGTAACCAGTGAGTGCATCATTATGTGATCCACTGTGATTATCATACTCAAGTATTACATCTGCTCTCAGAGTACCACTTGTTCTGGTGGGAAACAAGACAGACCTCCACATGCAAAATTAATAGTTCTGTGTAGCACTGCAAACACACACATCAAAATAGAACTATTGCCAGTACCTGTTTTACAATAATCTATTATCACAATGTCAACACAATAAGTATATTATGTATACCAAATCTAGCACACTGCATTATACTACAATGGGTCAGGTATTTAGGTACGTATCTCGTTGACCGGCACACGCCATTTTGTATTTCCCACCGGTGACATAGGTGTCAGTGACCCCCCTTTCCCTCTGACACCAGCATGGCCGTCTTCTCAGGAAGTTTGAGGAATTCGAATGCACAGACACACTCCTTGACCTAGTACAGTCATTCTGATAACAAAAAAGATGCATTTTGATGTCGACCAAAATTTCCCCCCAGTGCCACATATAAAAGAATGTATATACTTTGTATGTACATTCATATATGCGTGTAATACGCCTTGTGGTGATCACCTAAGCAATTTGAGATTTCTTTTCTGTTCACCAAGGGCTACCCAGTGTCCATACCAAACTCACAACAATTTCGTATGCATTCTGATTGTCCTGAGTACGTTATAAGCCTCATGGTGACAAGCCCAAAAAATGTCAATTTTTTGAGTTGTCACCACGGCCTCTCCTGTGTGCACGTGATGCATCATAGCTCAAATCCAAATGCACAGACACACTCCTGGACCTAGTAGCTACCTTCTGATAGCAAAAAGTTGCATTTTGATGTCGACCAAAATTTCCCCCTATTGCCAATGTACATACTTTGAATGTAGATTCATATATGCGTGTAATACGCCTTGTGGTGATCACCTAAGCAATTTGAGATTTCTTTTCTGTTCACCAAGGGCTACCCAGTGTCCATACCAAACTCTCCAACACAAATTCGTATGCATTCTGATTGTCCTGAGTGCGTTATAAGCCTCGTGGTGACAAGCCCAAAAATGTCAATTTTTTGAGTTGTCACCACGGCCTCTCCTGTGTGCACGTGATGCATCTTAGCTCAAATCCGATTGCACAGACACACTCCTGGACCTAGTAGCTACCTTCTGATAGCATAAAGGATGCATTTTGATGTCGACCAAAATTTCCCCCCAGTGCCACATATAATAGAATGTACATACTTTGTATGTACATTCATATATGCGTGTAATACGCCTTGTGGTGATCACCTAAGCAATATGAGATTTCTTTTCTGTTCACCAAGGGCTACCCAGTGTCCATACCAAACTCTCCAACATAATTTCGGAAACATTCTGATTGTCCTGAGTGCGTTATAAGCCTCGTGGTGACAAGCCCAAAAAATGTCAATTTTTGGTCTTGTCACCACGGCCTCTCCTGTGTGCACATGATGCATCTTAGCTCAAATCCAATTGCACAGACACACTCCTGGACCTAGTAGCTACCTTCTGATAGCAAAAAGGATGCATTTTGATGTCGACCAAAATTTCCCCCCAGTGCCACATATAATAGAATGTATATACTTTGTATGTAGATTCATATATGCGTGTAATACGCCTTGTGGTGATCACCTAAGCAATTTGAGATTTCTTTGCTGGTCACCAATAGCTACCTAGTGTCCATGCCAAACTCACCAACACAATTTCGTAAGCATTCTGATTGTCCTGAGTGCGCTATAAGCCTCGTGGTGACAAGCCCAAAAAATGTCAATTTTTGGTCTTGTCACCACGGCCTCTCCTGTGTTCCCGTGATGCATCATAGCTCAAATCCAAATACACAGACACACTCCTGGTCCTGGTAGCTACCTTCTGATAGCAAACAGTTGCATTTTGATGTCGACCAAAATTTCCCCCTATTGCCAATGTATATACTTTGTATGTAGATTCATATATAAGTGTATTACGCCTTGGGTGATCACCTAAGCAATTTGAGATTTCTTATCTGGTCACCAAGGGCTACCTAGTGTCCATGCCTAACTCACCAACACAATTTCGTAAGCATTCTGATTGTCCTGAGTGCGCTATAAGCCTCGTGGTGACAAGCCCAAAAAATGTCAATTTTTGGTCTTGTCACCACGGCCTATCCTGTGTGCACGTGATGCATCATAGCTGAAATCCAAATGCACAGACACACTTCTGGACCTGGTAGCTACCTTCTGATAGCAAAAAGTTGCATTTTGATGTCGACCAAAATTTCCCCCTATTGCCAATGTATAATACTTTGTATGTAGATTCATATATAAGTGTATTACGCCTTGTGGTGATCACCTAAGCAATTTGAGATTTCTTATCTGGTCACCATGGGCTACCTAGTGTCCATGCCTAACTCACCAACCCAATTTCGTAAGCATTCTGATTGTCCTGAGTGCGTTATAAGCCTCGTGGTGACAAGCCAAAAAATGTCAATTTTTTGAGTTGTCACCACGGCCTCTCCTGTGTGCACGTGATGCATCGTAGCTGAAATCCGAATGCACAGACACACTCCTGGACCTGTGATTCAGGACAGGTCAGCTGTGTCCACTGAAATAGTCAAATTGTTGTGAACATATTTTTATCTCTCCAGAGGTACTTCTCCAAACTGTTTAGTAGGACAGTATTGAAGGACTGAGGTGAGAGGGTCACTAGGTGCATACCTGTAGCTGGTATGTAAAATGTGAATGCTCTGCTCTTGCCTTCCTGCAGGTCTTCTCCAAACACTTCCAGAGAAATATCACAGTTCTTTGCATTGGCAGTAACAAGAATTGAGAACTTTTGAATTTACCATTCTACTTATTAATAAAATGCAAAAAGTTGATTCAGTCATATTATTCCTCAGTTGAAATTGTTGCAAGCATACGTAAGTGTTCCAAACTGATAAAGGTGACTGACATACTTTCATTTTGAAACCTTTTGGCTTTGTTAAAATTAATATCAAATTTAACTACATGTGGGACAATCAGCATCTTGATTTTAACGCCGTAACATCAATACAGGACCCACCCCTTTTACACATTCACAGGAAATACCCATTCCCTCTATTCTAATCGACTGTCACTTAGGTTAAGTTGGGTATACTTATTTAGGCCATAGATACTCGTTATTGACAATTAAAATAAACACATAATTACATAATAAATATTAGTTAAAATGGTAGTACGTGGGTGTAGCAATAGCCTTCACTCTTTCCAACCTTATGTTGTTCATAATTTGTTCAAGTATCAAAATACTGTATTATAATGATCACATTAATGAAATGAAGAAATTGTCGGATTTGTAATTAATAAAAAAGTCACCCACTCAGGGTCAAAGACACCTATATATGTAGAGCTTCACAGGGACTTTCCACAGATACTGTGTACTTGCGTCATTCCACGAATGCAGAAGACACTATTCTAGCTGGGAGGTCAGCCGCGAGTCCCAAAGCTCCCCCCTACGGTTCTTTGTAGAGAGTATGCGACTGACCACCAGGAAGTGAGCTATTTTTTTTCAGAGAAAAAAACCGTCCTTTTGAGGATTCGAACCCGCGACCTGGAGCCTAGAGTCGTGTCACCTGACCACCCCGCCACCGTGACCTATCTATTTTATTATTATTATCTGCGCTATTTAAAGTTGCCCTCAATGTTCAATTCGGAGAATAGGCCACCCACAGGCACTCGAATCACTTGATCGTCTCTAATAGGTTTAGAAGAACCTTCGGTGAAGATTTAAAGCTCGTTGAAGTCTTTGCGCTCAAATTCTAGCCCAAATCCTAATTGTCGGCATTTTGAAATCGGCCATTTTGTTCGCACTATATAAATAATATAAATTCACTGTAGTGGTTAGGCGTAGGAATGCATATTATATGATGTTGCAGTATTTCCTAAATTCGAATATACTCGAAGATGGTGGAGCTACGTAGCTCGTAGCTACGGCAAGGGAGCTTTACAAAGTCTTCTGTTTCTGTTTCGTACTATAAAACCCGAGGGTATGTAAAGTTTTCCTACATTCCAGACTGTATGTGTATTATTGCTTTCCTGTGATAGAAACTTCGTCGGAGAATGCGCGAACACTGTAAGGGACATAGCAGTATTCCTCTGCAAAGAGAAGATATCAAGAAGGTCTCAATAGGTGACCCGTAACTCCAGTTACATTGGAAGGTGCTTAATATTTTTTTTCAATGTATGGGAGAGTATAGGAGATAAAACGCTAAGCACCTTTTTTCATAGCTCATTAGAGAGGGGGCGTGTCAACTTGATATTTTAGACAGACCTAGCTAGGGACGTGAACTAACTTCTGAAACAATTCCCATCTCAATAGGTGACCCGTAACTCCAGTTACATTGGAAGGTGCTTAATATTTTTTCAATGTATGGGAGAGTATAGGAGATAAAACGCTAAGCACCTTTTTGCATAGCTCATGGGGGAGGGGGTGTGTCAACTTGATATTTTAGACAGATCTAGGCAGGGACGTGAACTAACTTCTGAAACAATTCCCATCTCAATAGATGACACGTAACCCCAGCTACATTGGAAGGTGCTTAATATTTTTTCAATGTATGGGAGAGTATAGGAGATAAAACGCTAAGCACCTTTTTGCATAGCTCATGGGGGAGGGGGCGTGTTAACTTGATATTTTAGACAGATCTAGGCAGGGACGTGAACTAACTTCTGAAACAATTCCCATCTCAATAGATGACACGTAACCCCAGCTACATTGGAAGGTGCTTAATATTTTTTCAATGTATGGGAGAGTATAGGAGATAAAACGCTAAGCACCTTTTTGCATAGCTCATGGGGGAGGGGGCGTGTCAACTTGATATTTTAGACAGATCTAGGCAGGGACGTGAACTAACTTCTGAAACAATTCCCATCTCAATAGATGACACGTAACCCCAGCTACATTGGAAGGTGCTTAATATTTTTTCAATGTATGGGAGAGTATAGGAGATAAAACGCTAAGCACCTTTTTGCATAGCTCATGGGGGAGGGGGCGTGTCAACTTGATATTTTAGACAGATCTAGGCAGGGACGTGAACTAACTTCTGAAACAATTCCCATCTCAATAGATGACACGTAACCCCAGCTACATTGGAAGGTGCTTAATATTTTTTCAATGTATGGGAGAGTATAGGAGATAAAACGCTAAGCACCTTTTTGCATAGCTCATGGGGGAGGGGGCGTGTCAATTTGATATTTCAGACAGACCTAGCAGGGGACGTGAGCTAACTTTTGAAACAATTCCCATCTCAATAGGTAACCCTTAACTTCAGTTACATTGGAAGGTGCTTAATATTTTTTCAATTTTTTCAATGTATGGGAGAGAATCGAGTAACAATTTCTTGTCTGGTCACCAAGGGCTACCCAGTGTCCATGCCAAACTCATGAATCAACACAATTCCGTACGCATTTTGATTGTCCTGAGTGCGTTATAAGCCTTGTGGTGACAAGCCCAAAAAATGTCAATTTTTTGAGTTGTCACCACGGCCTCTCCTGTGTGCACATGATGCATCAGAGCTCTAATCCAATTACACAGACACACTCCTGGACCTAGTAGCTACCTTCTGATAGCAAAAAGGATGCATTTTGATGTCGACCAAAATTTCCCCCCAGTGCCACATATAATAGAATGTATATACTTTGTATGTAGATTCATATATGCGTGTAATACGCCTTGTGGTGATCACCTAAGCAATTTGAGATTTCTTTTCTGGTCACCAAGGGCTACCCAGTGTCCATACCAAACTCACCAACACAATTTCGGAAACATTCTGATTGTCCTGAGTGCGTTATAAGCCTCGTGGTGACAAGCCCAAAAAATGTCAATTTTTTGAGTTGTCACCACGGCCTCTCCTGTGTGCACGTGATGCATCATAGCTCAAATCCAAATGCACAGACACACTCCTGGACCTAGTAGATACCTTCTGATAGCAAAAAGTTGCATTTTGATGTCGACCAAAATTTCCCCCTATTGCCAATGTACATACTTTGAATGTAGATTCATATATAAGTGCATTACGCCTTGGGTGATCACCTGAGCAATTTGAGATTTCTTTGCTGGTCACCAAGGGCTACCTAGTGTCCATGCCTAACTCACCAACACAATTTCGTAAGCATTCATATTGTCCTGAGTGCGCTATAAGCCTCGTGGTGACAAGCCCAAAAAATGTCAATTTTTGGTCTTGTCACCACGGCCTATCCTGTGTGCACGTGATGCATCATAGCTCAAATCCAAATGCACAGACACACTCCTGGACCTGGTAGCTACCTTCTGATAGCAAAAAGGATGCATTTTGATGTTGACCAAAATTTCCCCCTATTGCCAATGTATAATACTTTGTATGTAGATTCATATATAAGTGTATTACGCCTTTTGGTGATCACCTAAGCAATTTGAGATTTCTTTTCTGGTCACCATGGGCTACCTAGTGTCCATGCCTAACTCACCAACACAATTTCGTAAGCATTCTGATATTGTCCTGAGTGCGCTATAAGCCTCGTGGTGACAAGCCCAAAAAATGTCAATTTTTGGTCTTGTCACCACGGCCCATCCTGTGTGCACGTGATGCATCATAGCTCAAATCCAAATGCACAGACACACTCCTGGACCTGGTAGCTACCTTCTGATAGCAAAAAGTTGCATTTTGATGTGGACCAAAATTTCCCCCTATTGCCAATGTACATACTTTGTATGTAGATTCATATATAAGTGTATTGCGCCTTGGGTGATCACCTAAGCAATTTGAGATTTCTTTTCTGGTCACCAAGGGCTACCTAGTGTCCATGCCTAACTCACCAACACAATTTCGTAAGCATTCATATTGTCCTGAGTGCGCTATAAGCCTCGTGGTGACAAGCCCAAAAAATGTCAATTTTTGGTCTTGTCACCACGGCCTCTCCTGTGTGCACGTGATGCATCACAGCTGAAATCCAAATGAACAGACACACTCCTGGACCTAGTAGCTACCTTCTGATAGCAAAAAGTTGCATTTTGATGTCGACCAAAATTTCCCCCCAGTGCCACATATAATAGAATGTATATACTTTGTATGTATATTCATATATGCGTGTAATACGCCTTGTGGTGATCAACTAAGCAATTTGAGATTTCTTTTCTGTTCACCAAGGGCTACCCAGTGTCCATGCCAAACTCTCCAACACAATTTCGTAAGCATTCATAATGTCCTGAGTGCGCTATAAGCCTCGTGGTGACAAGCCCAAAAAATGTCAATTTTTGGTCTTGTCACCACGGCCTATCCTGTGTGCACATGATGCATCATAGCTCAAATCCAAATGCACAGACACACTCCTGGACCTGGTAGCTACCTTCTGATAGCAAAAAGGATGCATTTTGATGTCGACCAAAATTTCCCCCCAGTGCCACATATAATAGAATGTATATACTTTGTATGTAGATTCATATATGCGTGTAATACGCCTTGTGGTGATCACCTAAGCAATTTGAGATTTCTTTTCTGGTCACCAAGGGCTACCTAGTGTCCATGCCTAACTCACCAACACAATTTCGCAAGCATTCTGATTGTCCTGAGTGCGCTATAAGCCTCGTGGTGACAAGCCCAAAAAATGTCAATTTTTGGTCTTGTCACCACGGCCTCTCCTGTGTGCACGTGATGCATCATAGCTGAAATCCAAATGCACAGACACACTTCTGGACCTGGTAGCTACCTTCTGATAGCAAAAAGTTGCATTTTGATGTCGACCAAAATTTCCCCCCAGTGCCACATATAATAGAATGTATATACTTTGTATGTAGATTCATATATGCGTGTAATACGCCTTGTGGTGATCACCTAAGCAATTTGAGATTTCTTTTCTGGTCACCAAGGGCTACCTAGTGTCCATGCCTAACTCACCAACACAATTTCGCAAGCATTCTGATTGTCCTGAGTGCGCTATAAGCCTCGTGGTGACAAGCCCAAAAAATGTCAATTTTTGGTCTTGTCACCACGGCCTATCCTGTGTGCACGTGATGCATCATAGCTGAAATCCAAATGCACAGACACACTTCTGGACCTGGTAGCTACCTTCTGATAGCAAAAAGTTGCATTTTAATGTCGACCAAAATTTCCCCCCAGTGCCACATATAATAGAATGTATATACTTTGTATGTAGATTCATATATGCGTGTAATACGCCTTGTGGTGATCACCTAAGCAATTTGAGATTTCTTTTCTGGTCACCAAGGGCTACCTAGTGTCCATGCCTAACTCACCAACACAATTTCGCAAGCATTCTGATTGTCCTGAGTGCGCTATAAGCCTCGTGGTGACAAGCCCAAAAAATGTCAATTTTTAGTCTTGTCACCACGGCCTATCCTGTGTGCACGTGATGCATCATAGCTCAAATCCAAATGCACAGACACACTCCTGGACCTGGTAGCTACCTTCTGATAGCAAAAAGGATGCATTTTGATGTCGACCAAAATTTCCCCCTATTGCCAATGTATATACTTTGTATGTAGATTCATATATAAGTGTATTACGCCTTGGGTGATCACCTAAGCAATTTGAGATTTCTTTGCTGGTCACCAAGGGCTACCTAGTGTCCATGCCTAACTCACCAACACAATTTCGCAAGCATTCTGATTGTCCTGAGTGCGCTATAAGCCTCGTGGTGACAAGCCCAAAAAATGTCAATTTTTGGTCTTGTCACCACGGCCTCTCCTGTGTGCACGTGATGCATCATAGCTCAAATTCAAATGTACAGACACACTCCTGGACCTAGTAGCTACCTTCTGATAGCAAAAAGTTGCATTTTGATGTCGACCAAAATTTCCCCCCAGTGCCAATGTATATTCTTTGTATGTAGATTCATATATAAGTGTATTACGCCTTGTGGTGATCACCTAAACAATTTGAGATTTCTTTGCTGGTCACCAAGGGCTACCTAGTGTCCATGCCTAACTCACCAACACAATTTCGCAAGCATTCTGATTGTCCTGAGTGCGCTATAAGCCTCGTGGTGACAAGCGCAAAAAATGTCAATTTTTGGTCTTGTCACCACGGCCTCTCCTGTGTGCACGTGATGCATCATAGCTGAAATCCAAATGCACAGACACACTCCTGGACCTGGTAGCTACCTTCTGATAGCAAACAGTTGCATTTTGATGTCGACCAAAATTTCCCCCTATTGCCAATGTATATACTTTGTATGTAGATTCATATATAAGTGTATTACGCCTTGGGTGATCACCTAAGCAATTTGAGATTTCTTTGCTGGTCACCAAGGGCTACCTAGTGTCCATGCCTAACTCACCAACACAATTTCGCAAGCATTCTGATTGTCCTGAGTGTGCTATAAGCCTCGTGGTGACAAGCCCAAAAAATGTCAATTTTTGGTCTTGTCACCACGGCCTATCCTGTGTGCACGTGATGCATCATAGCTGAAATCCAAATGCACAGACACACTTCTGGACCTGGTAGCTACCTTCTGATAGCAAAAAGTTGCATTTTAATGTCGACCAAAATTTCCCCCCAGTGCCACATATAATAGAATGTATATACTTTGTATGTAGATTCATATATGCGTGTAATACGCCTTGTGGTGATCACCTAAGCAATTTGAGATTTCTTTTCTGGTCACCAAGGGCTACCTAGTGTCCATGCCTAACTCACCAACACAATTTCGCAAGCATTCTGATTGTCCTGAGTGCGCTATAAGCCTCGTGGTGACAAGCCCAAAAAATGTCAATTTTTAGTCTTGTCACCACGGCCTATCCTGTGTGCACGTGATGCATCATAGCTCAAATCCAAATGCACAGACACACTCCTGGACCTGGTAGCTACCTTCTGATAGCAAAAAGGATGCATTTTGATGTCGACCAAAATTTCCCCCTATTGCCAATGTATATACTTTGTATGTAGATTCATATATAAGTGTATTACGCCTTGGGTGATCACCTAAGCAATTTGAGATTTCTTTGCTGGTCACCAAGGGCTACCTAGTGTCCATGCCTAACTCACCAACACAATTTCGCAAGCATTCTGATTGTCCTGAGTGCGCTATAAGCCTCGTGGTGACAAGCCCAAAAAATGTCAATTTTTGGTCTTGTCACCACGGCCTCTCCTGTGTGCACGTGATGCATCATAGCTCAAATTCAAATGTACAGACACACTCCTGGACCTAGTAGCTACCTTCTGATAGCAAAAAGTTGCATTTTGATGTCGACCAAAATTTCCCCCCAGTGCCAATGTATATTCTTTGTATGTAGATTCATATATAAGTGTATTACGCCTTGTGGTGATCACCTAAACAATTTGAGATTTCTTTGCTGGTCACCAAGGGCTACCTAGTGTCCATGCCTAACTCACCAACACAATTTCGCAAGCATTCTGATTGTCCTGAGTGCGCTATAAGCCTCGTGGTGACAAGCGCAAAAAATGTCAATTTTTGGTCTTGTCACCACGGCCTCTCCTGTGTGCACGTGATGCATCATAGCTGAAATCCAAATGCACAGACACACTCCTGGACCTGGTAGCTACCTTCTGATAGCAAACAGTTGCATTTTGATGTCGACCAAAATTTCCCCCTATTGCCAATGTATATACTTTGTATGTAGATTCATATATAAGTGTATTACGCCTTGGGTGATCACCTAAGCAATTTGAGATTTCTTTGCTGGTCACCAAGGGCTACCTAGTGTCCATGCCTAACTCACCAACACAATTTCGCAAGCATTCTGATTGTCCTGAGTGTGCTATAAGCCTCGTGGTGACAAGCCCAAAAAATGTCAATTTTTGGTCTTGTCACCACGGCCTCTCCTGTGTGCACGTGATGCATCATAGCTGAAATCCAAATGCACAGACACACTTCTGGACCTGGTAGCTACCTTCTGATAGCAAAAAGTTGCATTTTAATGTCGACCAAAATTTCCCCCCCCAGTGCCACATATTATAGAATGTATATACTTTGTATGTACATTCATATATGCGTGTAATACGCCTTGTGGTGATCACCTAAGCAATTTGAGATTTCTTTGCTGGTCACCAAGGGCTACCTAGTGTCCATGCCTAACTCACCAACACAATTTCGCAAGCATTCTGATTGTCCTGAGTGCGCTATAAGCCTCGTGGTGACAAGCCCAAAAAATGTCAATTTTTGGTCTTGTCACCACGGCCTCTCCTGTGTGCACGTGATGCATCATAGCTGAAATCCAAATGCACAGACACACTCCTGGACCTGGTAGCTACCTTCTGATAGCAAAAAGTTGCATTTTGATGTCGACCAAAATTTCCCCCTATTGCCAATGTATATACTTTGTATGTAGATTCATATATAAGTGTATTACGCCTTGGGTGATCACCTAAGCAATTTGAGATTTCTTTGCTGGTCACCAAGGGCTACCTAGTGTCCATGCCTAACTCACCAACACAATTGCGCAAGCATTCTGATTGTCCTGAGTGCGCTATAAGCCTCGTGGTGACAAGCCCAAAAAATGTCAATTTTTAGTCTTGTCACCACGGCCTATCCTGTGTGCACGTGATGCATCATAGCTGAAATCCAAATGCACAGACACACTCCTGGACCTGGTAGCTACCTTCTGATAGCAAAAAGGATGCATTTTGATGTCGACCAAAATTTCCCCCTATTGCCAATATATATACTTTGTATGTAGATTCATATATAAGTGTATTGCGCCTTGGGTGATCACCTAAGCAATTTGAGATTTCTTTGCTGGTCACCAAGGGCTACCTAGTGTTCATGCCTAACTCACCAACACAATTTCGCAAGCATTCTGATTGTCCTGAGTGCGCTATAAGCCTCGTGGTGACAAGCCCAAAAAATGTCAATTTTTAGTCTTGTCACCACGGCCTCTCCTGTGTGCACGTGATGCATCATAGCTCAAATTCAAATGTACAGACACACTCCTGGACCTAGTAGCTACCTTCTGATAGCAAAAAGTTGCATTTTGATGTGGACCAAAATTTCCCCCCAGTGCCAATGTATATACTTTGTATGTAGATTCATATATAAGTGTATTACGCCTTGTGGTGATCACCTAAACAATTTGAGATTTCTTTTCTGGTCACCAAGGGCTACCTAGTGTCCATGCCTAACTCACCAACACAATTTCGCAAGCATTCTGATTGTCCTGAGTGCGCTATAAGCCTCGTGGTGACAAGCCCAAAAAATGTCAATTTTTGGTCTTGTCACCACGGCCTCTCCTGTGTGCACGTGATGCATCATAGCTCAAATTCAAATGCACAGACACTCTCCTGGACCTAGTAGCTACCTTCTGATAGCAAAAAGTTCCATTTTGATGTCGACCAAAATTTCCCCCCAGTGCCAATGTATATACTTTGTATGTAGATTCATATATAAGTGTATTACGCCTTGGGTGATCACCTAAACAATTTGAGATTTCTTTTCTGGTCACCAAGGGCTACCTAGTGTCCATGCCTAACTCACCAACACAATTTCGCAAGCATTCTGATTGTCCTGAGTGCGCTATAAGCCTCGTGGTGACAAGCCCAAAAAATGTCAATTTTTGGTCTTGTCACCACGGCCTCTCCTGTGTGCACGTGATGCATCATAGCTCAAATCCAAATGCACAGACACACTCCTGGACCTAGTAGCTACCTTCTGATAGCAAGAAGGATGCATTTTGATGTCGACCAAAATTTCCCCCCATTGCCACATATGTGAGCGTGCAAGCGAAAAGGGCCCTTAGCCATTGTTATCAAAATGTTCGGAATGTATCAAAACAGCCAAATAACACAAAATTTTCGGTTTTCGTTTTATTCGATCAAATTGCTTATATAGTGATAAAGAATTAGTTCTGAAAGCGTCGTGTCGATACGATTCATAGTTTTTGAGAACGAAGCATTTTCGTCAAACGTTCAAAGTCGCCATTTAAAATATACGGAGTTATGCGGTTCCATCTTGAATGCGGATTTGCCTTGAATGACGTCATGAATCTCCATTGGTCAGTATGCTATTACATCTTCAGTATACGGATCCAGTGCCAAAACGGAAATGAACCTGTTATCCGTTATAACGTTGCGCAGAGAGACTCAAATAAAGACCTGTAGCGCATAAATAGTCGCTCCTATGATCTAAATGATAGCGCCATCGTCTGCAGTGTGGAATAGGCTATCGAACAATACCAAAAACGCGCATTCGACAAAAAAGCCACTAAGGGCCCTTTTCGCTTGCACATACACATATAATAGAATGTATATACTTTGTATGTACATTCATATATGCGTGTAATACGCCTTGTGGTGATCACCTAAGCAATTTGAGATTTCTTTGCTGGTCACCAAGGGCTACCTAGTGTCCATGCCTAACTCACCAACACAATTTCGCAAGCATTCTGATTGTCCTGAGTGTGCTATAAGCCTCGTGGTGACAAGCCCAAAAATTGTCAATTTTTGGTCTTGTCACCACGGCCTCTCCTGTGTGCACGTGATGCATCATAGCTCAAATCCAAATGCACAGACACACTCCTGGACCTGGTAGCTACCTTCTGATAGCAAAAAGGATGCATTTTGATGTCGACCAAAATTTCCCCCTATTGCCAATGTATATACTTTGTATGTAGATTCATATATAAGTGTATTACGCCTTGTGGTGATCACCTAAACAATTTGAGATTTCTTTTCTGGTCACCAAGGGCTACCTAGTGTCCATGCCTAACTCACCAACACAATTTTGTAAGCATTCTGATTGTCCTGAGTGCGCTATAAGCCTCGTGGTGACAAGCCCAAAAAATGTCAATTTTTAGTCTTGTCACCACGGCCTCTCCTGTGTGCACGTGATGCATTATAGCTGAAATCCAAATGCACAGACACACTCCTGGACCTGGTAGCTACCTTCTGATAGCAAAAAGGATGCATTTTGATGTCGACCAAAATTTCCCCCTATTGCCAATGTATATACTTTGTATGTAGATTCATATATGCGTGTATTACGCCTTGGGTGATCACCTAAGCAATTTAAGATTTCTTTGCTGGTCACCAAGGGCTACCTAGTGTCCATGCCTAACTCACCAACACAATTTCGCAAGCATTCTGATTGTCCTGAGTGTGCTATAAGCCTCGTGGTGACAAGCCCAAAAATTGTCAATTTTTGGTCTTGTCACCACGGCCTCTCCTGTGTGCACGTGATGCATCATAGCTCAAATCCAAATGCACAGACACACTCCTGGACCTGGTAGCTACCTTCTGATAGCAAAAAGGATGCATTTTGATGTCGACCAAAATTTCCCCCTATTGCCAATGTATATACTTTGTATGTAGATTCATATATAAGTGTATTACGCCTTGGGTGATCACCTAAGCAATTTGAGATTTCTTTTCTGGTCACCAAGGGCTACCTAGTGTCCATGCCTAACTCACCAACACAATTTTGTAAGCATTCTGATTGTCCTGAGTGCGCTATAATCCTCGTGGTGACAAGCCAAAAGATGTCAATTGTTTAAGTTGTCACCACGGCCTCTCCTGTGTGCACGTGATGCATCATAGTTCTAATCCAAATGCATAGTATCACTCCGGGACCTAGTACGGTCCTTCTGAGCAAAAAAGATGCATTTTGATGTCGACCAAAGATTCTCTTCAGTGACCTTGTGCCACATTTAAAAATGTGTATACTTTTGTATTCATATATATGTGACATGCGCAGCGAAAATGTGTCCCAATGGTCCGTGTCAACTTTGTGGGAAATGCAGAATAAACAATTTGTGAAAATTTTGACGCTATATTTTTTATTAGGCAATTCAATTAAGTATTGTTCGATGAACATCCTCTGCGAATATGAATGTTAAATTCAATTCGGTTAGTTAGATATACCCACTTAAAACTTTGGACGCGTTAAGCCGCCATTTTTATTTCTTGGATACGGAGTTGACGTCATCGACTATCGGCTATGTTCATGTTCGGAACAGCTGTTCGGTAACCAGTTGAAACTGGTAATATTGCGTAACCGGAATAATATACGGAAAATACGTGAGAATACTTAACAGCTCCTCTCACAAAATGGCTAATTCCGATCTGTGATATAAAAAAGCTCCTGGCACAGCGCCTATCAAAGAAACGGAAGCGGAAACAGTCTAAAATGACTCTAATATGCCCGTATCTCAATATAGAAACAAAATGGCGATTTTCGAAAAAATCGATTAGGACACATTTTCGCTGCGCACGTCACATATATATATTTATCTATATGTGTAGTTAGGTGCAAATTTGAAGATTTCCTACAAGGTAGATTTAAATGCATTGGAAGGAATCTGTACTTTGGCTTAGATGCTTGATCCTTACATCCTCCGCACATGGGGGTTGGTCTGAAGGGTTGGTTTGAAGGGTTGGTTTGAAGGATTGAAATTGACCCTTAACTCAAACCCTTTTTCATAACACCCACATGCATCAAGATATTTGTAACCAGTCCATAACCTGCAGTTTTAGGTAAATTATGAGTGCTAAAAGTTTTGGAAAGATTGGATCAGTGTTGGAGCCAAAAAATGCTTATCAGTTTTTCCTTATTTTAGAAACCACAAGTGAAATCAAAAAGATTATTTTAGATGTTCAACTGCTGGAATTCCTGCAAGGGGTATTGTGAATTGAGAATCGACAGCGGCTAGCCTTATCAGCATTATAGTGTTAAGTTTAGTGGGCGGGGCTGCTAGGGTTAGACTTAGCGGCATGAGAGGGTAAAGTTTAGTGGGCGGGGCTGCTAGGGTTAGACTTAGCGGCATGAGAGGGTAAAGTTTAGTGGGCGGGGCTGCTAGGGTTAGACTTAGCGGCATGAGAGGGTAAAGTTTAGTGGGCGGGGCTGCTAGGGTTAGACTTAGCGGCATGAGAGGGTAAAGTTTAGTGGGCGGGGCTGCTAGGGTTAGACTTAGCGGCATGAGAGGGTAAAGTTTAGTGGGCGGGGCTGCTAGGGTTAGACTTAGCGGCATGAGAGGGTAAAGTTTAGTGGGCGGGGCTGCTAGGGTTAGACTTAGCGGCATGAGAGGGTAAAGTTTAGTGGGCGGGGCTGCTAGGGTTAGACTTAGCGGCATGAGAGGGTAAAGTTTAGTGGGCGGGGCTGCTAGGGTTAGACTTAGCGGCATGAGAGGGTAAAGTTTAGTGGGCGGGGCTGCTAGGGTTAGACTTAGCGGCATGAGAGGGTAAAGTTTAGTGGGCGGGGCTGCTAGGGTTAGACTTAGCGGCATGAGAGGGTAAAGTTTAGTGGGCGGGGCTGCTAGGGTTAGACTTAGCGGCATGAGAGGGTAAAGTTTAGTGGGCGGGGCTGCTAGGGTTAGACTTAGCGGCATGAGAGGGTAAAGTTTAGTGGGCGGGGCTGCTAGGGTTAGACTTAGCGGCATGAGAGGGTAAAGTTTAGTGGGCGGGGCTGCTAGGGTTAGACTTAGCGGCATGAGAGGGTAAAGTTTAGTGGGCGGGGCTGCTAGGGTTAGACTTAGCGGCATGAGAGGGTAAAGTTTAGTGGGCGGGGCTGCTAGGGTTAGACTTAGCGGCATGAGAGGGTAAAGTTTAGTGGGCGGGGCTGCTAGGGTTAGACTTAGCGGCATGAGAGGGTAAAGTTTAGTGGGCGGGGCTGCTAGGGTTAGACTTAGCGGCATGAGAGGGTAAAGTTTAGTGGGCGGGGCTGCTAGGGTTAGACTTAGCGGCATGAGAGGGTAAAGTTTAGTGGGCGGGGCTGCTAGGGTTAGACTTAGCGGCATGAGAGGGTAAAGTTTAGTGGGCGGGGCTGCTAGGGTTAGACTTAGCGGCATGAGAGGGTAAAGTTTAGTGGGCGGGGCTGCTAGGGTTAGACTTAGCGGCATGAGAGGGTAAAGTTTAGTGGGCGGGGCTGCTAGGGTTAGACTTAGCGGCATGAGAGGGTAAAGTTTAGTGGGCGGGGCTGCTAGGGTTAGACTTAGCGGCATGAGAGGGTAAAGTTTAGTGGGCGGGGCTGCTAGGGTTAGACTTAGCGGCATGAGAGGGTAAAGTTTAGTGGGCGGGGCTGCTAGGGTTAGACTTAGCGGCATGAGAGGGTAAAGTTTAGTGGGCGGGGCTGCTAGGGTTAGACTTAGCGGCATGAGAGGGTAAAGTTTAGTGGGCGGGGCTGCTAGGGTTAGACTTAGCGGCATGAGAGGGTAAAGTTTAGTGGGCGGGGCTGCTAGGGTTAGACTTAGCGGCATGAGAGGGTAAAGTTTAGTGGGCGGGGCTGCTAGGGTTAGACTTAGCGGCATGAGAGGGTAAAGTTTAGTGGGCGGGGCTGCTAGGGTTAGACTTAGCGGCATGAGAGGGTAAAGTTTAGTGGGCGGGGCTGCTAGGGTTAGACTTAGCGGCATGAGAGGGTAAAGTTTAGTGGGCGGGGCTGCTAGGGTTAGACTTAGCGGCATGAGAGGGTAAAGTTTAGTGGGCGGGGCTGCTAGGGTTAGACTTAGCGGCATGAGAGGGTAAAGTTTAGTGGGCGGGGCTGCTAGGGTTAGACTTAGCGGCATGAGAGGGTAAAGTTTAGTGGGCGGGGCTGCTAGGGTTAGACTTAGCGGCATGAGAGGGTAAAGTTTAGTGGGCGGGGCTGCTAGGGTTAGACTTAGCGGCATGAGAGGGTAAAGTTTAGTGGGCGGGGCTGCTAGGGTTAGACTTAGCGGCATGAGAGGGTAAAGTTTAGTGGGCGGGGCTGCTAGGGTTAGACTTAGCGGCATGAGAGGGTAAAGTTTAGTGGGCGGGGCTGCTAGGGTTAGACTTAGCGGCATGAGAGGGTAAAGTTTAGTGGGCGGGGCTGCTAGGGTTAGACTTAGCGGCATGAGAGGGTAAAGTTTAGTGGGCGGGGCTGCTAGGGTTAGACTTAGCGGCATGAGAGGGTAAAGTTTAGTGGGCGGGGCTGCTAGGGTTAGACTTAGCGGCATGAGAGGGTAAAGTTTAGTGGGCGGGGCTGCTAGGGTTAGACTTAGCGGCATGAGAGGGTAAAGTTTAGTGGGCGGGGCTGCTAGGGTTAGACTTAGCGGCATGAGAGGGTAAAGTTTAGTGGGCGGGGCTGCTAGGGTTAGACTTAGCGGCATGAGAGGGTAAAGTTTAGTGGGCGGGGCTGCTAGGGTTAGACTTAGCGGCATGAGAGGGTAAAGTTTAGTGGGCGGGGCTGCTAGGGTTAGACTTAGCGGCATGAGAGGGTAAAGTTTAGTGGGCGGGGCTGCTAGGGTTAGACTTAGCGGCATGAGAGGGTAAAGTTTAGTGGGCGGGGCTGCTAGGGTTAGACTTAGCGGCATGAGAGGGTAAAGTTTAGTGGGCGGGGCTGCTAGGGTTAGACTTAGCGGCATGAGAGGGTAAAGTTTAGTGGGCGGGTTAGGGTTAGGGTTAGGGTTAGGGTTAGGGTTAGGGTTAGGGTTAGGGTTAGGGTTAGGGTTAGGGTTAGGGTTAGGGTTAGGGTTAGGGTTAGGGTTAGGGTTAGGGTTAGGGTTAGGGTTAGGGTTAGGGTTAGGGTTAGGGTTAGGGTTAGGGTTAGGGTTAGGGTTAGGGTTAGGGTTAGGGTTAGGGTTAGGGTTAGGGTTAGGGTTAGGGTTAGGGTTAGGGTTAGGGTTAGGGTTAGGGTTAGGGTTAGGGTTAGGGTTAGGGTTAGGGTTAGGGTTAGGGTTAGGGTTAGGGTTAGGGTTAGGGTTAGGGTTAGGGTTAGGGTTAGGGTTAGGGTTAGGGTTAGGGTTAGGGTTAGGGTTAGGGTTAGGGTTAGGGTTAGGGTTAGGGTTAGGGTTAGGGTTAGGGTTAGGGTTAGGGTTAGGGTTAGGGTTAGGGTTAGGGTTAGGGTTAGGGTTAGGGTTAGGGTTAGGGTTAGGGTTAGGGTTAGGGTTAGGGTTAGGGTTAGGGTTAGGGTTAGGGTTAGGGTTAGGGTTAGGGTTAGGGTTAGGGTTAGGGTTAGGGTTAGGGTTAGGGTTAGGGTTAGGGTTAGGGTTAGGGTTAGGGTTAGGGTTAGGGTTAGGGTTAGGGTTAGGGTTAGGGTTAGGGTTAGGGTTAGGGTTAGGGTTAGGGTTAGGGTTAGGGTTAGGGTTAGGGTTAGGGTTAGGGTTAGGGTTAGGGTTAGGGTTAGGGTTAGGGTTAGGGTTAGGGTTAGGGTTAGGGTTAGGGTTAGGGTTAGGGTTAGGGTTAGGGTTAGGGTTAGGGTTAGGGTTAGGGTTAGGGTTAGGGTTAGGGTTAGGGTTAGGGTTAGGGTTAGGGTTAGGGTTAGGGTTAGGGTTAGGGTTAGGGTTAGGGTTAGGGTTAGGGTTAGGGTTAGGGTTAGGGTTAGGGTTAGGGTTAGGGTTAGGGTTAGGGTTAGGGTTAGGGTTAGGGTTAGGGTTAGGGTTAGGGTTAGGGTTAGGGTTAGGGTTAGGGTTAGGGTTAGGGTTAGGGTTAGGGTTAGGGTTAGGGTTAGGGTTAGGGTTAGGGTTAGGGTTAGGGTTAGGGTTAGGGTTAGGGTTAGGGTTAGGGTTAGGGTTAGGGTTAGGGGTAGGGTTAGGGTTAGGGTTAGGGTTAGGGTTAGGGTTAGGGTTAGGGTTAGGGATAGG
>OZ026558.1:5128968-5222468 GCA_964020155.1 Chondrilla cf. caribensis | reverse complement strand
AAAAATTGACATTTTTTGGGCTTGTCACCACGAGGCTTATAGCGCACTCAGGACAATCAGAATGCTTACCAAATTGTGTTGGTGAGTTAGGCATGGACACTAGGTAGCCCTTGGTCACCAGCAAAGAAATCTCAAATTGCTTTGGTGATCACCCAAGGCGTAATACACGCATATATGAATCTACATACAAAGTATATACATTGGCAATAGGGGGAAATTTTGGTCCACATCAAAATGCAACTTTTTGCTATCAGAAGGTAGCTACCAGGTCCAGGAGTGTGTCTGTGCATTCGGATTTGAGCTATGATGCATCACGTGCACACAGGAGAAGCCGTGGTGACAACTCAAAAAATTGACATTTTTTTGCTTGTCACCATATACCTTATAGCGCACTCAGGACAATCAGAATGTTTACGAAATTGTGTTGGTGAGTTAGGCATGGACACTAGGTAGCCCTTGGTGACCAGAAAAGAAATCTCAAATTGCTTAGGTGATCACCACAAGGCGTATTACACGCATATATGAATGTACATACAAAGTATATACATTCTATTATATGTGGCACTGGGGGGAAATTTTGGTCGACATCAAAATGCAACTTTTTGCTATCAGAAGATAGCTACCAGGTCCAGGAGTGTGTCTGTGCATTTGGATTTGAGCTATGATGCATCACGTGCACACAGGAGAGGCCGTGGTGACAAGACCAAAAATTGACATTTTTTGGCTTGTCACCACGAGGCTTATAGCGCACTCAGGACAATCAGAATGCTTGCGAAATTGTGTTGGTGAGTTAGGCATGGACACTAGGTAGCCCTTGGTGACCAGAAAAGAAATATCAAATTGCTTAGGTGATCACCACAAGGCGTAATACACTTATATATGAATCTACATTCAAAGTATATACATTGGCAATAGGGGGAAATTTTGGTCGACATCAAAATGCAACTTTTTGCTATCAGAAGGTAGCTACCAGGTCCAGGAGTGTGTCTGTGCATTTGGATTTCAGCTATGATGCATCACGTGCACACAGGAGAGGCCGTGGTGACAAGACCAAAAATTGACATTTTTTGGGCTTGTCACCACGAGGCTTATAGCGCACTCAGGACAATCAGAATGCTTACCAAATTGTGTTGGTGAGTTGGGCATGGACACTAGGTAGCCCTTGGTGACCAGAAAAGAAATCTCAAATTGATTAGGTGATCACCCAAGGCGTATTACACGCATATATGAATCTACATACAAAGTATATACATTGGGAATGAGGGGAAATTTTGGTCGACATCAAAATGCAACTTTTTTCTATCAGAAGGTAGCTACCAGGTCCAGGAGTGTGTCTGTGTGTTTGGATTTGAGCTATGATGCATCACGTGCACACAGGAGAGGCCGTGGTGACAAGACCAAAAATTGACATTTTTTGGGCTTGTCACCACGAGGCTTATAGCGCACTCAGGACAATCAGAATGCTTACCAAATTGTGTTGGTGAGTTAGGCATGGACACTAGGTAGCCCTTGGTGAACAGAAAAGAAATCTCAAATTGTTTAGGTGATCACCACAAGACGTATTACACGCATATATGAATGTACATACAAAGTATATACATTCTATTATATGTGGCACTGGGGGGAAATTTTGGTCCACATCAAAATGCATCCTTTTTGCTATCAGAAGGTAGCTACTAGGTCCAGGAGTGTGTCTGTGCAATCGGATTTGAGCTATGATGCATCACGTGTACACAGGAGAGGCCGTGGTGACAACTCAAAAAATTGACATTTTTTGGCTTGTCACCACGAGGCTTATAACACACTCAGGACAATCAGAATGCTTACGAAATGGTGTTAGAGAGTTTGGCATGGACACTAGGTAGCCTTTGGTGAACAAAAAAGAAATCTCAAATTGCTTAGGTGATCACCACAAGGTGTATTACACGCACATATGAATGTACATACAAAGTATATACATTCTATTATATGTGGCACTGGGGGGAAATTTTGGTCGACATCAAAATGCATCTTTTTTGCTATCAGAAGGTAGCTACCAGGTCCAGGAGTGTGTCTGTGCATTCGGATTTGAGCTATGATGCATCACGTGCACACAGGAGAGGCCGTGGTGACAACTCAAAAAATTACATACATGGAAAAAATATTAAGCACCTTCCAATGTAGTTGGGGTTACGGGTCACCTATTGAGATGGGAATTGTTTCAGAAGTTAGTTCACATCCCTAGCTAGGTCTCTCTAAAATATCAAGTTGACATGTCCCCTCTCTCATGAGCTATGCAGAAAGGTGCTTAGTGTTTTATCTCCTATACTCTCCCATACATTGAAAAAAAATATTAAGCACCTTCCAATGTAACTGGGGTTAAGGGTCACCTATTGAGATGGGAATCGTTTCAGAAGTTAGTTCACGTCCCTCCCTAGATTTGTTTGAAATATCAAGTTGACACGCCCCCTCTCTCATGAGCTATGAAAAAAGGTGCTCAGCGTTTTCTCTCCTATACTCTCCCATACATTGAAAAAATATTAAGCACCTTCCAATGTAGTTGGAGTTACGGGTCACCTATTGAGATGGGAATTGTTTCAGAAGTTAGTTCACGTCCCTAGCTAGGTCTGTCTAAAATATCAAGTTGACACGCCCCCTCTCTCATGAGCTATGAAAAAAGGTGCTCAGCGTTTTCTCTCCTATACTCTCCCATACATTGAAAAAATATTAAGCACCTTCCAATGTAGCTGGGGTTACGGGTCACCTATTGAGATGGGAATTGTTTCAGAAGTTAGTTCACATTCCTAGCTAAGGTGTATCTAAAATATCAAGTTGACACGCCCCCTCTCTCATGAGCTATGAAAAAAAGTGCTTAGCGTTTTCTCTCCTATACTCTCCCATACATTGAAAAAAAAATATTAAACACTTTCCAATGTAGTTGGAGTTACAGGTCACCTATTGAGATGGGAATTGTTTCAGAAGTTAGTTCACGTCCCTAGCTAGGTCTGTCTAAATTATCAAGTTGACACGCCCCCTCCCCATTAGCTATGCAAAAAGGTGCTTAGCGTTTTATCTCCTATACTCTCCCATACACGCATATATGAATGTACATACAAAGTATATACTTTCTATTATATGTGGCACTGGGGGGAAACTTTGGTCGTCATCAAAATCCATCCTTTTTGCTATCAGAAGGTAGCTACCAGGTCCAGGAGTGTGTCTGTACATTCGGATTTGAGCTATGATGCATCACGTGCACACACGAGAGGCCGTGGTGACAACTCAAAAAATTGACATTTTTTGGCTTGTCACCACGAGGCGTATAGCGCACTCAGGACAATCAGAATGTTACCAAAATTGTGTTGGTGAGTTTGGCATGGACACTGGGTAGCCCTTGGTGACCAGCCAAGAAATCTCAAATTGCTTAGGTGATCACCACATGTGGCATATGGGCACTGGGGGAATTTTTGGTCGACATCAAAATGCATCTTTTTTTGTTATCAGAATGACTGTACTAGGTCAAGGAGTGTGTCTGTGCATTCGTATTTCTCAAAGTTTCTGAGAAGATGGCCCTGCTGGTGTCAGAAGGATAGGGGGTCACTTACACCTATGACACCAGTGGGAAATACAAAATGGCATGTGCCGGTTGACGAGATACGTACCTAAATACCTGACCCATCATAGTATAATGCAGTGTGCTAGATTTGGTATACATAATATAACTTATTGTGTTGACATTGTGATAATAGATTATTGTAAAACAGGTACTGGCAATAGTTCTATTTTGATGTGTGTGTTTGCAGTGCTACACAGAACTATTAATTTTGCATGTGGAGGTCTGTCTTGTTTCCCACCAGAACAAGTGGTACTCTGAGAGCAGATGTAATACTTGAGTATGATAATCACAGTGGACCACATAATGATGTACTCACTGGTTACTACCAGTCATGTCCAGTATCTTGTCATGAATGATCTTCACTACTTCAAAACTGAACACAAAGCAAGTGAACATATTCTATCAGTTAATATACCTCAACCCATACCCTACACAAACACACCTCGAAGATGCAATTTGGTAATATCTTCTCTTTGCAGAGGAATACTGCTATGTCCCTTACAGTGTTCGCGCATTCTCCGACGAAGTTTCTATCACAGGAAAGCAATAATGCACATACAGTCTGGAATGTAGGAAAACTTTACATACCCTCGGGTTTTGTAGTATTAAAAACTGAAGACTTTGTAAAGCTCCCTTGCCGTAGCTACGAACTACGTAGCTCCACCATCTTCGAGTATATTCGAATTTAGGAAATACTGCAACATCATATAATATGCATTCCTACGCGTAACTACTACAGTAAATTTATATTATTTCTATTGTGTGAACAAAATGGCCGATTTCAAAACGCCGACAATTAGGATTTGGGCTAGAATTTGAGCGCAAAGACTTCAACGAGCTTTAAATCTTCACCGAAGGTTCTTCTAAACCTATCAGAGACGATCAAGTGATTCGAGTGCCTGGGGGTGGCCTATTCTCCGAATTGAACATTGAGGGCAACTTTAAATAGCGCAGATAATAACAATAAAATAGATAAGTCACGGTGGCGGGGTGGTCAGGTGACACGACTCTAGGCTCCAGGTCGCGGGTTCGAATCCTCAAAAGGACGGTTTTTTTCTCTGAAAAAAAATAGCTCACTTCCTGGTGGTCAGTCGCATACTCTCTACAAAGAACCGTAGGGGGGAGCTTTGGGACTCGCGGCTGACCTCCCAGCTAGAATAGTGTCTTCTGCATTCGTGGAATGACGCAAGTACACAGTCTCTGTGGAAAGTCCTGTAAAGCTCTGCATATATAGGTGTCTTTGACCCTGAGTGGGTGACTTTTTATTAATTACAATTTCTTCATCATTATAATACAGTATTTTGATATTTAAACAAATTATGGACAACATAAGGTTGGAAAGAGTGAAAGCTATTGCTACACCCACGTACTACCATTTTAACTAATATTTATTATGTAATTATGTGTTTATTTTAATTGTCAATAACGAGTATCTATGGCCTAAATAAGTATACCCAACTTAACCTAAGTGACAGTCGATTAGAACAGAGGGAATGGGTATTTCCTGTGAATGTGTAAAAGGGGTGGGTCCTGTATTGATGTTACGGCGTTAAAATCAAGATGCTGATTGTCCCACATGTAGTTAAATTTGATATTAATTTTTACAAAGCTAAAAGGTTTCAAAATGAAAGTATGTCAGTCACCTTTATCAGTTTGGAACACTTACGTATGTTTGCAACAATTTCAACTGTGGAATAATATGACTGAATCAACTTTTTACATTTTATTAATAAGTAGAATGGTAAATTCAAAAGTTCTCAATTCTTGTTACTGTCAATGCAAAGAACTGTGATATTTCTCTGGAAGTGTTTGGAGAAGACCTGCAGGAAGGCAAGAGCAGAGCATTCACATTTTACATACCAGCTACAGGTATGCACCTAGTGACCCCTCACTTCGGTCCTTCAATACCGTCCTACTAAACAGTTTGGAGAAGTACCTCTGGAGAGTTAAAAATATGTTCACATCGATTTAACTATTTCAGTGCACACTGCTGACCTGTCCTGAATCACAGGTCCAGGAGTGTGTCTGTGCACTCGGATTTGAGCTATGATGCATCACGTGCACACAGGAGAGGCCGTGGTGACAAGACCAAAAATTGACATTTTTTGGCTTGTCACCACGAGGCTTATAGCGCACTCAGGACAATCAGAATGCTTACCAAATTGTGTTGGTGAGTTAGGCATGGACACTAGGTAGCCCTTGGTGACCAGCAAAGAAATCTCAAATTGATTAGGTGATCACCCAAGGCGTAATACACGCATATATGAATCTACATACAAAGTATATACATTGGCAATAGGGGAAAATTTTGGTTGACATCAAAATGCAACTTTTTGCTATCAGAAGGTAGCTACCAGGTCCAGGAGTGTGTCTGTGTATTTGGATTTCAGCTATGATGCATCACGTGCACACAGGAGAGGCCGTGGTGACAAGACCAAAAATTGACATTTTTTGGGCTTGTCACCACGAGGCTTATAGCGCACTCAGGACAATCAGAATGCTTACCAAATTGTGTTGGTGAGTTAGGCATGGACACTAGGTAGCCCTTGGTCACCAGGAAAGAAATCTCAAATTGATTAGGTGATCACCCAAGGCGTAATACACGCATATATGAATCTACATACAAAGTATATACATTGGCAATAGGGGGAAATTTTGGTCCACATCAAAATGCATCTTTTTGCTATCAGAAGGTAGCTACCAGGTCCAGGAGTGTGTATGTGCATTTGGATTTGAGCTATGATGCATCACGTACACACAGGAGAGGCCGTGGTGACAAGACCAAAAATTGACATTTTTTGGGCTTGTCACCACGAGGCTTATAGCGCACTCAGGACAATCAGAATGCTTACCAAATTGTGTTGGTGAGTTAGGCATGGACACTAGGTAGCCCTTGGTGACCAGGAAAGAAATCTCAAATTGCTTAGGTGATCACCCAAGGCGTAATACACGCATATATGAATCTACATTCAAAGTATATACATTGGCAATAGGGGGAAATTTTGGTCGACATCAAAATGCAACTTTTTGCTAGCAGAAGGTAGCTATCAGGTCCAGAAGTGTGTCTGTGCATTCGGATTTGAGCTATGATGCATCACGTGCACACAGGAGAGGCCGTGGTGACAAGACCAAAAATTGACATTTTTTGGCTTGTCACCACGAGGTTTATAACGCACTCAGGACAATCAGAATGCTTATGAAATTGTGTTGGTGAGTTAGGCATGGACACTAGGTAGCCCATGGTGACCAGCAAAGAAATGTCCAATTGCTCATTTCATCACCACATGGCATATTACACTTATATACATACAAAAGTATATACATTTTATTATATGTGGCTTATGGGCACTGGGGTGAATTTTTGGTCGACATCAAAATGCATCTTTCTTGTTATCAGAAGGACCGTACTAGGTCCAGGAGTGTGTCTGTGCATTCGGATTTGACCTATGATGCATCATGTGCACTCAGGAGAAATCGTGGTGACAAGCCAAAAAAATGAAAATTTTTTTCTTGTCACCACAAGGCTTATAGCGCACTCAGGACAATCTCAATTCTTCCCAAAATATGTTGGTGAGTTAGCACGGACACTGGCTAGCCCTTGGTGACCAGCAAAGAATTGTCCAATTGCTCAGGTCATCACCACAAGGCATATTACACTTATAAACATACAAAAGAACATAAATTTTATTATATGTGGCATATGGGCACTGGGGAGAATTATTGGTCGACATCAAAATGCATCTTTTTTGTTATCAGAATGACTGTACTAGGTCAAGGAGTGTGTCTGTGCATTCGTATTTCTCAAACTTCCTGAAAAGATGGCCATGCTGGGGGAAGAGGGAAAGGGGGGTCACTGACACCTATGTCACCAGTGGGAAATACAAAATGGCATGTGCCGGTTGACGAGATATGTCTTTAAATATCTGACCCATCGTAGCATAATGCAGTGTGCTAGATTTGGTATACATAATATAACTTATTGTGTTGACATTGTGATAATAGATTATTGTAAAACAGGTACTGGCAATAGTTCTATTTTGATGTGTGTGTTTGCAGTGCTACACAGAACTATTAATTTTGCATGTGGAGGTCTGTCTTGTTTCCCACCAGAACAAGTGGTACTCTGAGAGCAGATGTAATACTTGAGTATGATAATCACAGTGGATCACATAATGATGTACTCACTGGTTACTACCGGTCATGTCCAGTATCTTGTCATGAATGATCTTCACTACTTCAAAACTGAACACAAAGCAAGTGAACATATTCTATCAGTTAATATACCTCAACCCATACCTTACACAACCACACCTCGAAGATGCAATTTGGTAATATCCTCTCTTTGGAGAGGAATACTGATATGTCCCTTACAGTGTTCGCGCATTCTCCGACGAAGTTTCTATCACAGGAAAGCAATAATGCACATACAGTCTGGAATGTAGGAAAACTTTACATACCCTCGGGTTTTATAGTATGAAACAGAAGACTTTGTAAAGCTCCTTTGCCGTAGCTACGAACTACGTAGCTCCACCATCTTCGAGTATATTCGAATTTAGGAAATACTGCAACATCATATAATATGCATTCCTACGCGTAACTACTACAGTAAATTTATATTATTTCTATTGTGTGAACAAAATGGCCGATTTCAAAACGCCGACAATTAGGATTTGGGCTAGAATTTGAGCGCGAAGACTTCAACGAGCTTTAAATCTTCACCGAAGGTTCTTCTAAACCTATCAGAGACGATCAAGTGATTCGAGTGCCTGGGGGTGGCCTATTCTCCGAATTGAACATTGAGGGCAACTTTAAATAGCGCAGATAATAATAATAAAATAGATAGGTCACGGTGGCGGGGTGGTCAGGTGACACGACTCTAGGCTCCAGGTCGCGGGTTCGAATCCTCAAAAGGACGGTTTTTTTCTCTGAAAAAAAATAGCTCACTTCCTGGTGGTCAGTCGCATACTCTCTACAAAGAACCGTAGGGGGGAGCTTTGGGACTCGCGGCTGACCTCCCAGCTAGAATAGTGTCTTCTGCATTCGTGGAATGACGCAAGTACACAGTCTCTGTGGAAAGTCCCTGTAAAGCTCTACATATATAGGTGTCTTTGACCCTGAGTGGGTGACTTTTTATTAATTACAAATCCGACAATTTCTTCATTTCATTAATGTGACCATAATAATACAGTATTTTGATACTACCGTTTTAAGTTAACCCAACTTAACCTAAGTGACAGTCAATTAGAACAGAGGGAATGAGTATTTCCTGTGAATGTGTGAAAGGGATGGGTCCTGTATTGATGTTAAGGCGTTACAATCAAGATGTTGATTGTCCCACATGTAGTTGAATTTGATGTTTTACAAAGCCAAAAGGTTTCAAAATGAAAGTATGTCAGTCACCTTTATCAGTTTGGAACACTTACGTATGTTTGCAAGAATTTCAACTGTGGAATAATATGACTGAATCAACTTTTTTGGTGTATTGTTTTTGGATTTCAATGTGTAGGCTATTTGTAATAGCTATTTTATGTATGCCTCGGGTAAGCATATTTATGTTTACAATTCCAAGGATTGATCCCGGTGGGGGGATAAATTTCGGACGAGGGGGATGCCTTTCATCGAATGAAAGGCATCCGGTCAGATACTTATTGATCAATGCCTTAGGGTGACAATAATCTGAAGGGATCGGTTTCTGCGTGACAGACCCTGAGTGGGTGACCGTTTATATAACCCTTAGTGGTTGCCTGAGAAAAGATGGTCTATTTCAGGTTCTGCAGAACGATCTGAGTTGACCTTATACAGATTGTACACTTGGTGTAAGTAGCACAATGTACATAGCATAAACAGATAGGTCACAAGTTCATCATATGACTTTCAGGGTACTTCGGGCTTGCTACTTGGAACCCTTCCATGTCCTAGCACCTTCTGGTGCCATGTACATAAATATTATATTAATTGATTGATATAATACCTATGTATTATAATATTATGTATATGTGCACATACACAGATCTGACATGAATCACACAGTTTGAACTCTTATCGATAGTAGGGTCCACCCCAGTGTACAGTACCATAATATATCCATGCAGACAGTCATAACCAATTGCCACTTTCATCAACTGTAAATCATAATATTCAATATCAATTATAACAAATAAAGATGAGTTATTTGATGGCTCATGCAATACTGCCTGCATTACTGGCTATTCTTGGCCAGCTATCGGCACATTCCTTGGCAACGGGGCCTGTGATTGTACTACCTTTCATCTCTCCTTTGACGTTCACTATCACACCAGCATTATCTGCATTAACAGACTAATCAGTTAAGGTCCATACAGTCAGTACTTCCTGGATAAGCTTTACCTTCAAAATAAATAAAAACTCCATTCCTCCTTCTGTATGCTTTTCTTTGTCGAATAACAACAGCAGGATGAACTAAAATAGAGGAAATGCTAATAAATTACACGACATTTCATGATCTAGATGTCTCGAAGAGATGTAGACCTAGAAACATCCTAAACGCAAACACACGAATAAAACTGTGTTTTAAATGCTCCTGAAAACCGAAAGGTTTTATTCAATGCTAAAAATAGAGATAAGTAAACTATTATTACATTTGAAAAGATCTTCGTACCACAACAGCACCGAACCAATGACGCACAATAATATCGACCAGACATAGAATAACGCTGGAAGACACCATCCAAGGCTAGTATCACCCAAACCTATCCCAATATACCGTAGCATACTGATTCATACACTACTCAAACCTGGAGATTCCCGAAACGAATCACTCACCCTTCTTTCGCAACTCTGGCTTCCCTTTTTTCACAGTAGCTAATACTAAATCACCCACACACGCACTTGGTAGACGATTTAACCTTCCTTTGATGCCTCTTACAGCAATAATGTATAGGTTTTTCGCACCAGTGTTATCGGCGCAGTTAATTAAAGCGCCAACGGGTAGACCTAGTGAAATTCTGAATTTTGCTCCAGACTTTCCTCGACTAGCTGTAGACAAAAAAGTAAAACATGAATATCCACTAAAGCGTGGCATCTGACTGCGCACACACGTACCTCTTTTCGACATCTTGACTATAGTAATAACGGTACGACTACACGTGACTCTTAATGGATTGCGCATGCGCTGTAAAGCGTGTTATCCCAGTCGGACTCCAGTGAAATCAGCAAAATGGCCGATGATTTCGAGCAGGTAGGTATATAAGTCTATAAGTTTGATAATTATTATCTGCAGGTTTTTCACTATGCCATCGCCTTATTTTAGATTATTTTGGAACCATATTCTTACATTTGTCAAAAACCTGGGAAGGAGATTCGTGTCTTACTAATTGACGTCAGTGTCTTGTCCCCGTACCTGCAGACCCAGATAGTGATGGTTTTGCCTCTAATTTACAGGCTTTCAATGAGTGGATGCGAATACCCGATGATAAAGAGCGAGCTGTCAAGGAGATAACGCAAATGTTACACAATGCTAGTTTAATGTGAGTATCTTGCATAACCGACTTCCAGGACTTCCCATTTCTTCATTCACATGATTCCATATACTTAGAATCGACGACATCGAGGACAGCTCAAAGCTGCGTAGAGGCATTCCAGGTGAAACGTCTATTCTGTATAGGAGATTTTTCTCTACTTTACTTTGTGTACATTGTTCCAGTTGCTCACAGTGTGTATGGGATCCCGCAAGCCATTAATTCGGCCAATTATGTTTACTTTCTTGCTTTGGAGAAGACATTAACTTTGGGACATAAGCAAGGCATTGAGATATTCACATGTACTGAACTTGTAATTTTGCTTGCTGTATTGTGCAGTAAAGAATGTTGTTTGCTCATTGTGTGAGTTAAGGTCAACTGCTGGAGCTCCACAGAGGTCAGGGTAAAGAAATGTATTGGAGGGATGGTGGATTGTGTCCAACTGAGCAGGAGTATTTGCAGATGATCAAGCAAAGTAAATTCCCATGTTGACCTACAAGTTCATTTGACTCACTTTCTGTTTTGCATTGCAGAAACAGGTGGTCTGTTTCGACTGGCAGTTGATCTCATGCAGCTTTTTAGCGATAATAAAAGGTTATTATGCCTTTATGCAAAGTTTATCGTGGAGAACAGCTAAATGTAACTCTGTCATTTCCCATTTGTAGTGACTTCTATCCTTTGTTGGATTGTCTTGGAGTTTACTTTCAAGTCAGAGACGATTATTGCAATCTCCAGTCGACAGAGGTGGGCAACCCGTGGTCGCACAAGTCTGTAGCTATGGCAACTTTTAAATTCACTATTAGTATTCCGAGAACAAGAGTTTCTGTGAAGATTTGACGGAAGGGAAATACTCCTTTCCTATTATTCATGGCATCAGAGCCAATCCGGCTTCACACCAGTTGAACAGTACGTGTCACATTGTCTAGGTTTGTGGGGGGTAGTGTTTATTTGAAAACATGTTCCCTGCCTTCCAGATATTCTTAGACAGAAGACTGCTGATGTTGATCTCAAAAAGTACTTCCTGAAATGTCTACAAGAGGTGCGTTGACCATTCTAAGGTTGTATGTTGGGTCCTTGGCCATATTCTCTAATCCACACATTACATCATATATTTATCTGTAATAGGCAAAGTCTTTTGAGTACACTCGACAATTCCTAGGAAGACTCAAGTTACAGTGAGTACGGGCAATGTTGTTGTTGATCAGTGTTCTTCAGCTGCTTTCTTCATGTCCTGTCACTTTAGGGCCATGGATGAAATCCAGAAATTGGGTGGAAATCCTAAGCTAGTTGTGATATTAGACAAATTATCAGAAATTCACCAATAATTTTATGTATTATAGCATGATATGTTTAAAAGTAATATGACTAATAAAATTATCATACAATCATAAATTAACACGTATAATGTATACATACATGTACATTGAGTCCGACAGAGTAGCTCAGGCCAAATATCGGTAGAGATCTTTACTGTCTTCTGATCGAGTCAGGTATTCTTTCTCAATTAACAAATCGATGCATTTCTACAAACAGCAAACAACAGGAATAATATTATTGATTTATGGTGCACACATGATTATTTACCTTTATGACAGGAACTGGAGGAGTGAATCGGGAAGACAGTTGAGACAGAACTTCTGCTATCAGCTGCTGGTGCTTCAGTTCTTTGCGCATTTTCATTATACGGACAATGGCGGCCTACAGACGAGTTAGGCTCCCATATCAAATGTCACCTGACAGTCACATGCATAACACAACTGACTTGTATGACAAGTTTTCTGTCCTCCTCAATGTGCTTGTGTGTCTCGTCTTGCTCCTTTCTTGCCTCTGACTTGAGAGGAACGTTGATGCTCACTCTCAATTTTTTACTAGATTATTTGCAAAACGTATTGGAAGTATATATGTACATGAAAACATGATAATACAATAGCAGTCTTACTTCTTGTAACCTTCATATAGTTTAATTCGAGATGCTGGACCCAAGTGGGTGTCTTCACATGTCTACAGGGATTACAACGTCACCTGACATTCACATGATCATCACATAACACCAATAAAATCAACCTTACAAGAAGTTTTGTTTTGAGTAAAATTTGCAATACTTGATCCAAAATGTCCATTTTTAGTTGTGTAACTTCCAGTAAGTACTCCACAGTGTGCTCAGTGGCCAAATTGTATTGTAAAAGGACTGCCATTTGATACGTAGAAGCCTAAGTATATGGAGAGTTGAAACTAATACATCACTCACTCAACACCAGCACTACAAGCTACACTCAACACTAGCACTACAAGCTACACTCAACACTAGCACTACAAGCTACACTCAACACTAGCACTACAAGCTACACTCAACACTAGCACTATACTCAAGGCTAGTGCTACTCAGCAATACTAACCGTCATGGTATACTTGTTCTTGAAACAATGAGTCACTATTTCCCCCTGAAACAGAAAGTAATAATATTTGTACAGGGAAAAATTACAATTACAAACTCACTTTAGATAAATTATATAGCCAAGTCAGCTTCCTGCCTTCATGTTGGGAACGGTAAAACAAAGCAAATGTTTCTCTTGCCCTCTCAAGCTATGGATTGCAAAGAGGCACATTACAACTACAAACCAAGTGCCATTCAAACAACAGCTGAATCTGAGATCATCTACGTGTAGAAGCTTGTCTACAGGTACAAAACGTGTAACTCGAACGTGTAACTTGCAGTTTGCAGTCCTGCACGTGACTTTCCCATGTGTTACAGGTTATGGGTAAGGCAAAATGTAAATCTTAATGTCTCTATTACAACTTGGGAATTTCTAACCTGGCTGGTTCAACTGATTCAAAGGTCTTAAAACAGTCCCACCTCCCCCTAATCCTATCCGTTGGGACAGGCCAACACAGCCATCCCGCTGCTCACCTCTGGAGGGAGACTGAATTGAGCACCAGGTGAAAAAGGCCAAGATCCTGAACTGAGGACTTGTACGCTAAACTCAACTGCATTAAAAGATTCCGAAAAGATAAGGTTAGCAGTGTGGAGGTGGGATCCACTATACCAAGTAACTCACGTTTACGGTCTGAAGAGTCTCTAAATTTGGTATTCAAGTCTCTGCTAACACTCATATCCTGAAACATCCTCTGTAGTTTGGATGTGTACTCATATCCACAAGCATGCTAGTGGTGAGTTGGTAACAGAGGTCGTAGCAGAGTAGTCTAACAGCACACACATACACACACAGGGTCAAGCCTACACACCTTCAACTTGGATATCATACTAGCTTCAGCATCATCCGAGGCAGATGTCTGATGTACTAGTCTCTTTGCCAACCATTTTGAATAGAACTTTTGGAAAACATCTTTATCTTCGATGTACTTGAAAATAGTCATCTGTTTAAATTACAACAACAACAATGTTGGTGTCTACAATACCACACACACACACACACACACACACACACACACACACACACACACACACACACACACACACACACCACAGCCTGTAAAGCTTCCTCCATTTCAGATTCATCTGGATTTTTAGCACTTTTCTTCAAAAGAGCATCACAATATCTGGCCAACAGTTCTGGCGACTTTGTTGATCCTCTACCTGATTTCGTGACAGCATTCACATTCACAAACCGGGAGCAAGCCTGGTATACAGGTTGGGCAGACAATCACCCACAGAACATAAAACAAGTGAACACAGCCTGACCTTGTCCAAAGCTCCAACAAACATCGGTTTCTCTTCAAAGGATGTATTAACTAATGATGAGTATCTCTTATACACACTTAATAAAGCTTCCACATAAACTTTGGGATCCTATAAGTAAGATTACGCTAATCATAAACGCACATTACACACACACACACACACACACACACACACACACACACACACACACACACACACACACAAACACACAAACACACACACACACACACACACACACACACACACACACACACACACACACACACACACACACAAACACACACACACACACACACACACACACACACACACACACACACACACACACACACACACACACACACACACACACACACACACACACACACACACACACACACACACACACACACACACACACACACACACACACACACACAGCAAGCAGAACAATCAATTGGACACCAGCATCAGTCCACGCTACAACCCTCTCATGATAGACAGACTCACACTATCGGCTGACTCCTGGCACTTCTCAACAGCAGATAAACCTTGCTGAAACACATGTTGTTCAAATATAGACTTCATCTGCTCTAGACCATCTGGCAACCTGGCAACCAAGGAGTACAGCCGACCAGCATCATCATCTCGATCATTTTTCAATAAGTTATCAAATTCATCATAAAACTGATGAAGATATGTTTGTATGAGGACTTCTTCCAACTTTCTGGCAAGCTTTGGAAATGACAATCAGAGAAAGAATGTGAGCCAAAAATACCGCAACTGAGCAACAAGGGTGAGCAACAGCGTTCACTCACAGGATCCTGTGATGTCTCATGAAGATACACCTGCACCCTGTGCTCCTCTTCACCAAGGCGAACCTCCACCTTCTTTATGTACTCTGCCACTGGATTCTTCTCCAGAAACGCTGCGCTCTCTTTGGCATAATAGCTAACTGTTTCTTCTAGAAATTGACTCTCAAAGTGTTCCTTGTAAACTTGTAGTTGAGGCCCTTTGGCTGTGGGCTGATCTACTTGGACTCCTACCTCCACTGAATTGATACAATGTACACACCAAACACACACTGTAGTGGCCTGGTCTAAAAATTACATTGCAATATTAGTTTTTATTGTTACTCTTGAGAAGACATGGACTCGGAACAATAAAGTTAGCTCTGTCATTACTCGGGCGATATGCCTCTCATCTCGTGACTACGTATGTGCTCGCTTGAATGCAATGGCACTCACCATAGCTGTCAACAAGCCCACGTATCAATCTGGTGTTGACCACTTCACCATTTCTCTCTCTATCAATTAAACCCAACACTGCAATGGTCATCTGCTTGTGGAGTGCTGTGAACATGGTCTCTCTCCACATCACCAGTGCCAACTAAGACGGGGGATGCATCAATGAAAACCACAAACTTGTGATTTCCATATACAGTGGGACCCCTGTAATCAGGACACCTTGGGTCGGTCTTTTTGTGTCCTAATTATTGGGGGGGGGCTTATTTCAGGGGTTACGTACTTAGGATTGAAATTAACGAACATAATGAACTATAAACTCCATTATAATAAAATCAAGTCTGAAAGCACAGACAACACAGAAACTTCAAACGGTATGTCAATGTACTAAGTTGTTATTTATCAGAGGGACCAAAGAATTGATGTAAAGACGTCTGTGTTTTCAGGTTTAAGGGGGGAGCATAGTAAAAATAAAAATTTCCACCATATGTTCGGGTCCAGAGTCCTACTAACATACCTAGGAATGTGTTTTTAGTTTTGGGAGTGCTTCAACCAAGGAGTCATAGCCAAATATTCATAATGTTTTAAAAGAAATCTTTAAAGTCGGCCATGTTTCAATGACATCATCACATATTATCCAATGAGAATTTTGATTGCATAATCTGAAGACTAATGCCAGAAGTTAGAAAGAAGAAAAATAACAAGTTCAACTCAGTTTAGACCCAGAGACTTTAATTCGTCCGCCTTATTGTGTATGATTTAATACTGATTTGTATACACTGGTTTATATTTTCCCGTTCATTTTACGGAATAACGAAAGTCCGTTTTTCAGGGGGGGCAGATTATAGGGGTCCCACTGTATATCATACAACACACTAAATCACACACACACACACACACACACACACACACACACACACACACACACACACACACACACACACACACACATGCACACACACACACACATACACATTCATACAGCCACCCAATTCAGGATGCATCCACAAACATCCACATAATCTCACTGTATACATGTCACAGATGTCCTTCTTCCCCTCGTCCTGCTCTCTCTTCACCCAGTGGCGGTTCAGGTAACTGAACATACCATGCATCACTTTACTGGAGAAAGTATAGTCACTCCAAGATGTGACCCAGAACTCCAGGAGCTCCTCACCTGACAGGTCAATCCCTCTCTGAATGAGAAAGAAGGCTGCAGATACAGTAGCAATACACACATGCACACTACCTACACAGAAACACACTTGTGTAGTAACACACACACACACACACACAGACACACACACACACACACACGCACACACACACACATACACATGCACACACACACGCGCGCGCGCACGCACACACACACACACACTATTTACATAGGAACACACACTTAAGACTAGTACAGTCACTGTAGCCTCACTGGTAAAAGTTCACTTAGAAATTTGTTCTTTAAAAATTTCTGTAACTTTTTATACAATTCTAAACCGACAAACTTTGGAGAACCTACAGGAAGACGATGACTATCACACATTCCATGCACCTGTGTTGCTTACTGTCCAATACTCACTAGAAGGCGCCGCCTTCCTACCGGGCCTTGGTGCTGGCGTCGTCCTTGGGCTGCCCTGGGCTCCGGGGACACACGTACAATAATTGTAGACTTCGCTATATCTGAGTCAAGGACAAACCTTCCAGGCACACTGCGCCAACAAGAGGTACATGGAAACAAAACATACAAATGGATACGTATATAACTTCATATATTCCGTTCGAGACATTGTAGTCTTGTCTATATAGACCTTCCTTAGACCAGCCTCTATTTCGGGCCAAATACCTGCCAGTGTGGCACTCTCGTTCATGCCAGTCTGCTGGCTGTGTGGCCTACGGGAATTTGTCGACATAACCTCTTCACTTATCCCAGAATTAGCACATTTCACTGAAACAGGTGAACGAAAACCTCCAAAAATTAAACCAAGGAAGGACCCACGTATAGCAGAATGACTCAGCAAAAACAATGTAAAGACCCGAATCCAATCCAAATTATCGACTGGAACGTAGCATTTAAATTTGAATCAGAATGAGAAGTCTTATTTATACTGAGGCAACCACTAGCCCATAGGGCTACTATTAAGGTGACCAGTAAAATTAATTTGAAATGATGATATGAGAAAAGTGAGAAGCGAGGAGCTAGTTGAGAGATGGAAGATGCTAGTTGAGAGATGGAAGATGCTAGTTGAGAGATGGAAGATGCTAGTTGAGAGATGGAAGATGCTAGTTGAGAGATGGAAGATGCTAGTTGAGAGGAGGAACAGCACTGTTCCAGGTTGAGATTGGGAGGTGGCAAGGAGTGGAGAGGGAGAGAAGAATATGTAAAGAATGTGAGAGTGATGAAGTAGAAGATGTACACCACTGGTTGCTGCAGTGCCTGCCTGGGAACACTTAAGGATACCACTGATTGATGAAGTCGCTGAGATGGATGGTTTTCAAGGGAAGAGTAGCAGAGAACACATAGCTTTCATATTATCACAGGCCTGTTCGAAGAGTAATATTTTAACCCACCTTAGTGTAATGTGGTGTGTAACTCGTTATTGTGATGGACTAGTGTACTAGATACTCAATGGTTAGTTCTAATGTCTTATGTGTATTGATATTACAGTGCTGTGTAGGACCATTGATATGTCCTAGCACCTTCTGGTGTGGTGCACTCAAATAATTATTAATTGATTGATTGATATATTCAAGCGCTCAATATGAACATACTACTCACAGAACTAATAAAAACATGCCAATATAAAATAGGCATACACTGTAATCACTCAAAATCATCAAAATTTTCATCACCATCAATTATGCCCTCAAACAGTCGTCCCGAACACCTCCCTCCACCAATGACGGAATAGTGTCGATAGGGGTTCGCCTGACCCAGGCGCTGGAGACAAAGCCAACAAAAAAAACCTCCACAGGATGTACAAGTCATCTTGTTGCACCCGGCCGACTTCTGTACACTAGCTTTACAGATTGGGCAGCATTTGGTGTTCCTGTCAAGCCACTCTTTGGTAGCAAGAATTTCGATGGTTTTCTTCAATTTCTTTCCGTATCTCCTTTCCATAGCTTCTCTCTCCTCTGGTGTTCCACTGTTGTACTTTTCTTTAATGTCTTCAAACTCTTCTAGTGATATGTCACAACCACTCTCACTTCCATGCCAACTCTTGTGACAGAGAGTACAGAAGCAAAACTTGCAGTTTGCACAGATACCCATCTGACTCCCGGGTTCCTTTATATTTGGATGTCTGCAAGAAGGGCGGGGACAATAAACTAAATCCTCCATTTGATCTAAGGACTTTTGCAAGAGAAGCTGATCAAATCTGTAGAAAGATTCCATTGGAAGAACCTCTTTCACCAACCAGTGAGGAATGTCGCATTCGCAGGTAACAGCAGGACATTTAACGTGGCCTATTAGACCGCCTTCTATGCGAGCTTTGATGTAGGACAACAGGCATTGTATGCAATACACATGGCCACATTTAGGGATGCATTTACACTTGGCTCCTGATAACGTCTGAAAACAAACACTACAAGTAAAGCGATGGTCAGAAAACAAGAGTTTTTCTTTTCGCTGATTGTACTCAATCAAAAGGGGAATCAGTTCTGATGGTTGTGAGATGTCCTGAATGGCCCTGTCATCCCAGCGGTCCCTGGACACATCAGATGGATCCTCCACAACAATTGTGTATGGAGAAGAAATGGACAGAAACTGAGCTGCCTCATTCGTAATGAAATCGGCCCAATCATATAGCACAACACTACCTGGACTCCACATACGCTCCAGCTGCTTACAGAGTTTACTTAAAGTGGAAAAATTCAACCAACTACATGTTAGATTGAATGCAGGAGGGCTCTCTTCCGGATACGACGGAAATAAAGTAAAATCTAGTCTAACAGGCGGTAAATGGACCAGAAATTCTCGTTTGTGACTAGATGAGGGGTGATAGGGCTGAAACACCGAACTGAACCCTTTACCCACGGCCCCTACGTATAGGCCGTCACCCACATTTACTATTAAAAAGAGTGCACCGCTACAGGCGTCTCTGTTCCACTGGAATTCGTCCACTTTAGGGTAGAAATGTCGAAGAAAGTCAATCTCATTTTCAACATCAAGAGAAAGACAGAGATCTTTAGCGGCCATTTTTGTAGAAGTGAATCTCCGCCCACTCTCTCCTACTTTCAAGGGCGTGTCGAGCGAGTTTACCTCCTTCCGGACCATGGGAATGTTGTGTGTTATTGGCTTGTTCGTTGTATTTCTGGCGACAGAGACTAATGCACAAGTTGTGTGTAGTACTATGCCGTCCAGAGCGCAGGTGCAGACTGCGGTGATGCAAAGGGGAGGCGTTGGGACTTCCGATGTGATCTACTCGTGCCTGTCCTACTCGGACTACAACCAGAAGATCTTCGATACTATGACAGCATATTCAGAAAGGTTTTATTTGGATTACGTGTGCAACGCAACAGCAGGATGGGATATAGTGAGCTTCAATATCGATGTGGCTGGCAATGCCCCGACGCCCAGGGAGGCTGGGACCTGCACTCGCTGTTTTAATGGAGCCAGTTCTCCTGGTCACTGTCAACGTGAGTAACAAATCTGCGATTGTAACCCTTGTTTGGTACATGTTTGCATGGTCAGTTTCTCGAGGGATTACGTCCTTTGGGAACTAGCAGTCGTGTCGCCAGGACCTCTCGAAGCTATGAATATCATTATTCATATCCCTAATGAGCATAGTTATGCACAGTGGGGGACTCCTACACTGACCTGGTCAGCTTTCTCGTTTTCAGCGTGCACCGGAGAATGCTACATCTGTGCGAGCTCTCTCTGCTATGTCTGTGATGAAGGATATGACCTTGGAGCTGGGAACATATGCAGAAGTAAGTTTGTGAGATGGTGTAGTATATAGCCTGCTTTGCTGCCATCACGCCTACTTCCCTCTGCAGCTTCCAATGTCCTGACCACTGACATCATTGGTATGTGTTCATATATCATTTACTGCTGTTATTTGTAATTATCTGTACTTCAATCTACATTCCATTCAGTTGTCATTGTCGTGTGTGTTATTCTGGCCCTGATCTTCGTTGTACTGCTCCTAGCAGCTCTTGGGCTAGTAATATACATTGTCAAGTTCACCAAGACAGAGGAGATAGCACATCGTCGGATGAGGGATGATCGTGGTCCTGTTTCCTACCAGTTAGTCTCATGACCACCTTTATATGATATATAGATGCACGTGACACAATCTCACTGTTTTCTAACATGCTACATATGATACAACTATTTTGCAGGCGTAGATCACAGATCGATACTTTCAGAAAGAATCCAGTTTTTGGAGCAGAGGGTACATCTTGGAGCTCCCAAGATCAGCAGCAGCAACCGGAGGGGGGCTGGTCCAACCCCCTCGCCCAGCCCAAAACAAAGCGCCCGGCACTGACTACCCTTGACACCAAGGAAACACAAGTTGTTGATGATGATGATGGAGGAGACTCTGAAGGTTCTTTTCAAGATGGTGATGGGGAAGAGGATGGCGGGTATGAGATTTAGGATAACATTGAAGTCCCACACCCACACCCGGAGTTAACACCACATAACACACACTTTTACATACACCATAGTAATTAGAATATAATTTAGAAGTGGTTGTAAGGACTTTGTTAATGATGGAGTTATTTCTTCAAGAAATAAGGATGAAGCTTGGCATTCATTGCTGATACCCTCTGCTGTGGCTCATATACAAGCATCATCTGAAGCAGAGTTAGCAAGTGAATCAGAGATCACTTCATATTATGACTTGTGCACACCAATACAAGGCACACATACTTGTAATAAATCTATCCCATCTGGTTCAGTGGTCTTCAAAATTGAACCAAGGTTCTGTCTGGGCCATTTAGGGAATGTTGACTTGAAATCTGGTAATTTTGAAACTCCAGGCCACACACTATCATCTGGTGTACCCATGGTTCGAAATATTCTAAACAGCTGATCAATTTCCGAATCTCCAGGAAATATAGGCTTCTTTAATATCTATATGTAAAGTGACCAAATTACATACTATGATTTACAAGGTGATCAATACACACACAGCATGTATACGTGCACACACACACACACACACACACACACACACACACACACACACACACCATTTCAGCAAATATACAGCCAACACTCCAGATGTCGACGGGTGTGGAGTAGAACTGTGCACCTAGTAGCAGCTCAGGTGACCTGTACCACAATGTGACTACCTGGAGTACAAACAGGATACTTGATACACAGTGCCACAGTAACAGGCCTTCCATCACCAGCTTCACCTCATGTGTGTATGTGCGAACTGGAACACCAAATGCTCTTGCCAGCCCAAAGTCTGCCAGTTTGATGACAGGACCATCTATTCTAATCAGCAAGTTCTGAGGCTTTAGATCCCGGTGTAGCACACGATGCTGGTGACAAAAAGCAGTACCATCCAATAACTGATATAATAACACCTAAAAAAATACAAGTATTGCAACTATATTATATACATATACACTGCAAAAGTCAGTATACACCATTCCTGAATATGTCAGTAGTACTGGATAATATAAGTAGTAAAGCCACTACTAAGTTACTTTAATCGTCTCTGGCGGTAGGCCATGAGGTGCAAAGCTGTCCATGTACTTCTTCAGGTCACAGTCCAAAAACTCAAACACTAAAAACAGTTTCTGCTCCAAGTGGAGAACTTGGAACAAAGTAACAATGTTTGTGTGTTCCAGTTCGAGCAGCAGCGATATCTCACGAATAGCTGTGGAGGGAACTCCTTCGAACTCACTACATGAGGAAAGCAAATTAAAAAAAAGTTTGAAGAAGAGAATTGTAGCCATAGGGATTCTCACGTGTCAAGTCTAATCTTTTTAAGAGCTACATAGCTGCCGCTGCTCTTTTCTTTGGCCTTGTAGACCACGCCGTATGTTCCTTCTCCTATTTTCTCCAACTTCTCGAAGTTATCCATTTTATCCTCGATGGAAGCCATCCCTTGCGAGTTGATTCGACCCTCTCTGTCTCTTCCCCACTCCGGACAGGCGACGGGTTGTTGACTTCTACTCAAACTTTGCCCGTATCATATCCGACAGGCGGCAAGTTCCCGCTACTTTTCAAGAGTACTGAATTTTACGGACAATATCCGAATATTACATGAGCGTTGAGTCATCTGTTCACTGATGGCAAATAGTACATAAAACACACATCTTCATGAAGAATGAACACTTGAACGCCTTTTCCATGAACAATGTCTGCACGGAGAGTGTAGAAACATCAAGCAGATTAGTGTACAACCCTGTACTGTAGGTACTCAAGCAGGCATTCTGCATGGGGTATGCATTTCGGCTCACAAAACATGACAGGCATCACTTTTTGGCAGTCTAGGGTTGGCTGTGTGTATGTGGCAGTATCTGTGGTGCTATGGGGTCAAACTCATAAATAAACTGTGGCAGCGAAATTTACTCCTTTGGTATTCAGAGGATCAAGATTCTGGTAGTGTAGGACAAATTTTGCACCTCAAAATTGTCCTAGGTCATAATTTGTAGCAATATTCGATCCTAAAGAATATAATATTATCGTTGCAAAAGTTTGACCTAAGACAATTCCTATGGGTCAATTTTTACCATAATAGACCCAATCCACTAGTAAACTCTCTTACCAAAGACACAGAGAAATAGACCAAACATAATATGATATTGATGGATCAAGTGAAATAGTGAGTAATAGTGAAGGCTATATTCTTACTACAAATGACTTTGTTTGACTGAATCTGGGAAGCCAAAAGGTGTGAAAATCTCTTGATGTCTACCCGTGCTTCATACATGAATTCTGTATCATCTTGATTCTCCACAGGAGCTACAGCAACATGCAAGAAAGCAGTAACACTGTGTGTGCCGTCACTAGCAGTAACACTGTGTGCCGTCATTAGCAGTAACACTGTGTGTGCTGTCATTAGCAGTAATACTGTGTGTGCCGCCATTAGCAGTAACACTGTATGTGCCGCCATTAGCAGTAACACTGTGTGTGCCGTCATTAGCAGTAACACTGTGTGTGCCGTCATTAGCAGTAACACTGTGTGTGCCGTCATTAGCAGTAACACTGTGTGTGCCGTCATTAGCAGTAATACTGTGTGCAGACACTAGCGGAAAAGTCACCCATGACCTACCAAAGAAGTGATTAGCCAAATTTGAGTACATGACATTAACAGCTGCTGTGTCAGTTTCCACTCTCAATGTGAGCTCACCAGACCAGTTCCCACTTATAAACTGTAAACAAGTGACATACGCTACATATAGACACTCACATACACAATTTAAAACATAGAGACACACTCACAAGATGTGGTGAGAGATTCTTCATGTGGTCAATGTGAGTTTTCAGTGATTTAAGTGATGGGAGATATGTACTGACATCGATTTCTGGCATTTTAGGTTCTTGGTAATCAGGCCACAGCCTCTGAGGTACCACAGCTACAGGCACCTCGTGCACCAGATGTCTCTGAGTGCTGAATGCTGTGGACTACAGGAGCAGATAAAGCAATTGTCACATGTTTATCACATGACAACATACACTGTTCACAGCACTTGTAGGATCTCAATTGATAAAATAGCTCCTTCTTTCTTGGCCAACTTCATCTTCAGAACTTGTGCTGAGTGGGCAGATTTAAATGCTCTTACAATTTGGTCTAGACCAATTTCAAGATAAATTTCATTCCTCTCATCTCTTCCCTCAAGTCTATACTCGTCAAAGTAGGTTCGCTACAAGGAGATGGGAGCCTTTAGCATATCTGACAACAACTACACTGTACTGTTCTTTGTTCTCAACCAACCGCTGCACTGAAACTTGCAACTACGACTTCGCCAATTATACAGGAAAATATCAACTAGTGCATGCTAAATCACGTACTCAATTCACCTGTGCTAGCTCGCACCAGAGGTGCACGCCACCCAACACACCACTCTCTATAGCAACAAATGATATCTTGTCCTCAGTCATTCTTAAAACACACTGCTTGACACTTTTTGATAGTGTAGACATTATCTCTGGGGTATTAATACAAGAAAGACAGAGCAGTATATCACCTACTCTCCAAACAACAAAATAGAACGCTTATTATGTACACAAACGACACCACACATCCTACGAACTGGTCAATTGGATGATGTTGGCAAGGTTTTGAAGCTTAGCTCTGAATCGCATTATTTCCTGAAGTTACGGTTCACTGTACTCAGGGATAGATACTAGAGAAAACCTCAGGTGAGCGGCAAGGGAGACATTTTTAAAGTCACGTGATCCAGCGATGAAGAAGCGCTTGGCTTTGCTATGGAGCGGGATTTTCTGTGGAGTTTTAATGGGAATTTTCAGTATATACTTGAGTGATGACCCCGATACAGATGTCCCAGGGGGATTAAATCAATTGGATCAAACTGCTGAGGGGATTCTTCTAAGGGACCGCAGTCTTTTGACTCTCGGTGTGGTGACCTCAGCCAAGTATCTTCCCACGCGCTGCAGAGTCCTCAGGGAGACATGGGCGAGGGATTTTCAAGACAAATTATTCTTTGTAGGAGATACTAATAATAATTTGACGGCACTAAGTGAAGACGTTAAAGAATTGAGGGGAGTTGAGGATGATGCCTACCCTCCTCAGCACAAGGTGTTTTCCATGCTGCACTATTGGTACTACAACAAGCTGTCCGAATACAAGTGGTTCATGCGTGTCGATGACGATGTTTATGTCGACCTTGAAGGAGTCCAGGCCATCCTGTCCAAACTGGACCATACTTCTTCAGTCTACCTGGGTCACCCGGGATATGGCAGAGCTGATGGTCTGTATGAGCTATTTGAGCAGGAGCCATTCTGCATGGGAGGACCAGGTGTGATACTCAGCCAGGGTTTGTTGAGAATGATCGGACCCAGGCTGTCTTCTTGTCTACAGAGCGTTGTCACCGCCCATGAGGATGTTGAGGTGGGACGCTGTCTGAAGGGAATAGCACACTGCACTCAATCGAATGAGGTGAACAATGTGTCTGTCACCATGACAACACTCCTACTCGCACCTCACTACTCTACACCCACTCACCACCCCACCTCACTACTCTACACCCACTCACCACCCCACCTCACTACTCTACACCCACTCACTACTCTACACCCACTCACCACCCCACCTCACTACTCTACACCCACTCACTACTCTACACCCACTCACCACCCCACCTCACTACTCTACACCCACTCACTACTCTACACCCACTCACCACCCCACCTCACTACTCTACACCCACTCACCACTCCACCTCACTACTCTACTATACCCCACCCCACCTCACTACTCTACACCCACTCACCACCCCACCTCACTACTCTACACCCACTCACCACCCCACCTCACTACACACACTCACCCCCCCCCCCCAGTACCATACATCAGCTAACTCTTGAGTCACTGGTGTAGGTGAAAGAATGGTTTGTTCATGGCAAAAAGAAGTTCAATGTCATATTCAGCTCCCGCCCTGACAGGAAGAAGACGAGCTATTCAAACATCTTGTCCTATCATCCCGCAAAGGACAGGACTACGATGAGAATTGTACATATGCACTTTTTAAGATTAAAGATCAATAAAAATATGAGGAAACTAAATTACTACACACAAGAACTGAAAGCAACCAGGGATAACATGCAGAAGTGATTGTTCCTCTATTGTGTGTACAATCTAATAATTTGATGTTTGTTAGTTGCAATTCCAGTTAAGGGACAATGGTGACTGTTGTGAACACGATCCAATATACAAGAATAGCAGAAAACAAACCCTGATGTAGCCACAGCAGAAGGATTCTGGTAAGGTTTCTGGCAAATTGGACACAATGTTCGATCACCATCAATGGGAACCTATAATTGGAACAGAAATAGTTGTAAGCACACAGAAGTCTGCTCTGTCCAGGACAACACACCACTAGATGGAGAGGTGGAGGAGGTGATGGAAGAGTGACAGCAGAGTGCAGTGCCAGACTGTCACTGGCATACCACCACTCCAGGAACCTCAGAACATAGGCACAAACCGTGAGAAGACCTGTGGGAAACAGACTGAACACAGACAGGAACGAATGCATTTTAGCAAAGCAGTTGCCATGCACCAGCTAACAGATGGACACGCACACACACTTGCTAATTGATGTACTCCTTTGAAGGACTGTATTAGTGATCCACAGTGAAGGAGAATAGCAGGAGGTTCGTCTCAGGAGATATGCCAGTCTGAACGTCATCTCAATGCACTTTGGTAGACCAAATGGAGTGTCATGCACACACCCCTGCTAATTCAACCTGCATGCTCTTACCTTTACAACAAAATGGACGATGGGAAATAGCTTTAGGTAATATGAACCATCATCCTCGGATGAAATATGGTTGATGTATAAACCCTCCAGTTTACACTGGACATATGGCACTGCTACCTTCACAGTTGTGGGAATAACAACATAATTCAGTGCAGAACATTTGATGTGTCTGTACACACACACACATCCCTACCATTGATAAGAACGTGATCAACTCTTGACAGAATGACAACTTCTGCCCATTTGACCCCGAAACACGCCAAAGGCTGTAAAAATACTCTGCAAATGTTGCATCTTCAAAAAGATGCAACCACAGAGGATGGAGATGAGAAGGTACCAACACTTGTATGCACATATGACTGTCCATACACTGCAACCTACTACAGCAAAATATGAAATATCCATCCACTAGAGCATGGACCGAGGTAGCCAATTCATCTTTTACTCTCCAAACCCATCCAAACCGCTGGGGGGAGGTCTCACAGATCGTCTGGAGAAGTAAAGCTTCTGGCAATCACAACCCAATCATTTCCATCAATCCTCAAAAGAAATAAATAACTTATATCCGAATACGCCAAAACTAACCTTGATGACATAGGTTATTGCAGGTCTCAACGATGATTCCATGGACTCCTTTGCGAACAGTTCGAACACTGTTGGTCGATCCGTGGAAAGGAGACCCTCATTGAACGAGTCGCCGGCCATTTCGAGCACCAGGGGGAATACCCCAATCGCCCGAGCATGCGGATCAGATGTCGAGTCAAGACCAGTTTGGTCACTTACAAACTTTCTGTCGAAGAGACCTGTACGTTGCGTGAGTTGGAAGACAGATTAAAAGACAATCCTGGATTGAATCAAGGCAACTGGCTCTTCTCCTTGAACGGAAGCGACCCCCTTGAGGAAAAGGACAGAACATTGGCTGATGTGGGAATAGTTTCGGGAGATCTTCTCTGGATTATTTTTACTTCAAACAATTCAACAAGATCTGATCCAAAACCTGAGTCACTGGAGAAACATGATGCTAATACCACGAGTATCCTACCGGGCGAGAATAAATCACGTGTTCTCCATATAGAACCGGCCACCCGCCCTTACCAGCGCGCTGTTCCGACTCGTTTTGATGAATTATTTAGCGCACTGTATACCCTGAACGGTCCACATAGTATGTTCGAGGCTGTGATCGTCTTGATGCACTGTCTGCTTGTCAGTGCTGGTTTTAAACATGCTGAACAAGGGAAGTGTCTTCCTGCGGAGAGACCATCTGCTGGTGCACACAAACTGGAGTACTTGTACTGCTGTGAAGAGGAGATGATTCAGTGTCATGTTGCCTGTATCTCCATGGGCCGTATTTGTGTTTTTCATGGTGTGTGTGTGTGTGTGTGTGTGTGTGTGTGTGTGTGTGTGTGTGTGTGCGTGTGTGTGTGTGTGGTGTGTGTGTGTGTGTGTGTGTGTGTGTGCGTGTGTGTGTGTGGTGTGTGTGTGTGTGTGTGTGCGTGTGTGTGTGTGCGTGCGTGTGTGTGTGTGTGTGCGTGTGTGTGTGTGTGTGTGTGTGTGCGTGTGTGTGCGTGTGTGTGTGTGTGTGTGTGTGTGTGTGTGTGCGTGTGTGTGTGTGGTGTGTGTGTGTGTGTGCGTGTGTGTGCGTGTGTGTGTGTGTGTGCGTGTGTGTGTGTGTGTGTTATGGATGTTTCTATTGAAATGTGTGTGAATCTATCCTCCACACAGCAACTGTTGCAAATAGTAACACAGTACAGACGTGTTCCATTACACCCGGAAACCATATTAACCCTTTGGCCTCCCTCAAACAAAGTAATAATGTGAGTATTAATTGTTGTTGTGCAGCTGACTACATTGTCAGGACTATTGCAGGTCCCACTAAGGTATTCCTGACAAGGTCACTTCAGGTCAAGTTGAAAGACAGTATAGTCCTTCCGCTCCTGAACAATGCAAGGATGAGTAAGATCATTGTGTAGTTGTTGTTGGCAACTAACCTTAATGTTGTGTATTCAGTCTTAGGTTTTACTGAAGTGAACACTTTCACGAGCTTGCCCCTGGAGTTGAAGGTAACTTGATGCTGTAGAAGACTAATCTTGTGGTTCACTGCTGTAGCCCGCATGCCTAGTTCATGATCCTAAGTCACTTGGATGCTGTCAGCCTTGTGCGACTGTCTTGTACATCAAAGGAGCTACATCGTCTGACTATGGACGGGTATCTATGGCATTCCTTGTTTAAGAAAAAATTCAGTGATGTTGGTGAGTATTGTGATGTTGGTGAGTGTTGTGATGTTGGTGAGTGTTGTGATGTTGGTGAGTGTTGTGATGTTGGTGAGTATTGTGATGTTGGTGAGTGTTGTGATGTTGGTGAGTGTTGTGATGTTGGCGAGTGTTGTGATGTTGGTGAGTGTTGTGATGTTGGTGAGTATTGTGATGTTGGTGAGTGTTGTGATGTTGGTGAGTGTTGTGATGTTGGTGAGTGTTGTGATGTTGGTGAGTGTTGTGATGTTGGTGAGTATTGTGATGTTGGTGAGTGTTGTGATGTTGGTGAGTATTGTGATGTTGGTGAGTGTTGTGATGTGTGTTGTACCTGGCTGTTCACCAGTCTCTCTCCCAGGTACTGTCATACAATCACCTTGGAGTTGCAACTGGAAAGAGGTATGTACATGTACATGTGTTGCTAAGACAACAGTGTCATGTGACAGTGTGACCACAACCTTTTTCCTGACTCTCTAGCTTTACATAAGAGAATTTATCAAACATAAAGTGTCTTTGCAACCACACCCACCAAGTTTAACATCATCACTGTACACTCCATGGGTCCCTCCTGCTGCCACACCTTCCTCAGGTACAGTTTACCATCCTTTGTGTCCACCAACTCACCATTATGTGTCACAACCACTCTGCAGGGGAATGGGGCATGTTGTGGGGACCAGCTCCAACTCAAGACCATCCCTTGGCTTATTTATTTGGATTGCAGCATCCAACCGTTCGTCACTGACACCACAACTAACTCCTGGTACACAGCTCAGATTACACAACATCACCTTTAGAGCAATGCTACTCTGTTCATTATTGTTTTTATCCATTATTTCATTATTATTACTCTTACCATAATGTTTACAATAATAATGCTATTTTATTACTATATTAATGAAAATACCAATAATAAGTATAATATTATTATTCATAAGTTAGATGGATAATTGATGGTCAAAATAAAAAGTACCCAATATTGAATAATTACATTGGTGGAATTATTAATATTGATCATGACTTCGCAGAGGGAACTCTGGAAGGAGATTTATTTGGAGTGAGGAGAGTGACTTTGAAATTCCTCTCCCGATATTGAGCCAGTGTTGACTGTGCGACATCCAAACTAACAAACTCCGCCCTCACTAATGTATCAGATCCTGAATGAGCGGAACGAGTGAGGAGTGAGGAGTAGGGTGAGGAGTGAGGAGTAGGGTGAGGAGTGAGGAGTGAGGAGTAGGGTGAGGAGTGAGGAGTGAGGAGTAGGGTGAGGAGTGAGGAGTGAGGAGTGAGGAGTGAGGAGTAGGGTGAGGAGTAGGGTGAGGAGTGAGGAGTTAGGAGTAGGGTGAGGAGTGAGGAGTTAGGAGTAGGGTGAGGAGTGAGGAGTGAGGAGTGAGGAGTGAGGAGTAGGGTGAAGAGTGAGGAGTAAACGAGGAGATACAATGTCATACGTACAGCTCTGTACCTTTTAGATGGTAAACCTTGTAAGCTTGTCGGCTATTACGCAACTCTGTAGTCAATGCTTGTCTTTCTTCTGATTTGCACTCAAATTCCAGTACGGCTTCAGTGATGGCATCTAACGTGAGGTATGCCAACACAACATGATGCGGCTCATCTTTACACGTACACACACATTCATACGTATGTACAATTCCACATGTGACAGATATCTATAGTGTTAATGTTAATCCCAGTTCATTGTGTCACGTTCTGCGGTGGATAACTCTTGATCCGTGTTCAATTAACCATTGTTACTTCAATTTCAGATACTATCCCATAACCCTTACACAGGAAATAAAGATCAGCTATATACTGTCTGTCTACATGGCAATTGGTGTAGACACACATACGTAAGTACAGTAAACTCACTTTTCATGGGTTGTCTAGTGGGCGGGGCTTGCATGACTGAATAGGGCTGAGTGGGCGGGGTTGGAAGCAGTGCCTCTCTTCTGGGATGGCCAGGAACAGGACCGCCCACGGGGTGCATGTCGGTGGACGGTCGGTTGGCAGGTCGGTTGGTCGGGTGGCGCTGATTCTGGTACCTGTAGAACGAGTGTCCGGCTAGCCATTTCACTCCGATGTACTAGAAAACCAAACTTTATAAATTCTCTACCGCTAACTCTCTACTGATAGCTCTCTACTGCTAACTCTCTACTGATAGCTCTCTACCGCTAACTCTCTACCGATATCTCTCTACCGCTAACTCTCTACTGATAGCTCTCTACCGCTAACTCTCTACTGCTAACTATCTACTGATAGCTCTCTACCGATAGCCCTCTACCGCTAACTCTCTACTGATAGCTCTCTACTGCTAACTCTCTACTGATAGCCCTCTACCGCTAACTCTCTACTGATAGCTCTCTACTGCTAACTCTCTACTGATAGCCCTCTACCGCTAACTCTCTACTGATAGCTCTCTACTGCTAACTCTCTACCGATAGCCCTCTACCGCTAACTCTCTACTGATAGCTCTCTACTGCTAACTCTCTACTGATAGCCCTCTACCGCTAACTCTCTACTGATAGCTCTCTACTGCTAACTCTCTACTGATAGCCCTCTACCGCTAACTCTCTACTGCTAACTATCTACTGATAGCTCTCTACCGATAGCTCTCTACCGCTAACTCTCTACCGATAGCCCTCTACCGCTAACTCTCTACTGATAGCTCTCTACTGCTAACTCTCTACTGATAGCCCTCTACCCTAACTCTCTACTGATATCTTTTTCAAAACACAAAGTCTCTCACCGAACACCAGCAGTTCTGTGATGTTGGACTTGCTGTTGGAACCGTGGAGGGAGCTCAGTTGACTGCTGGTAAACATGACTCATTTGAGGTCCGGCCCTCACAGGATCATCCAACTTGACACCCGGGTCCAAAGGTTGCTTCAGATGAGACTGGAGCATGGGGTTGTCTGGGGGAGTCCTAACTTGAGTGTGACTGGATATGAGTTGTTGTTGTTGTTGTTGTTGCTGTTGTTGTTGTTGTTGTTGTTGCTGCTGCTGTTGCTGCTGCTGCTGTTGGTAACCTCCACCATGAAGGGAATCTGACTGCTGTGGTAGTAAGGATGGAGGTGGGGAGAAGAGACCGCTAGGAAGGCTAACGTATCCGGGAGAGGTGGTCTGTCCAGGCGGGGAGAACAAGGACGGAGTCTGCTGTCCCTGCAGAGGTCCTGCCATGTACTGTCCCTGGCTCCTGACGGGCAGCTGGGCTGGACCAGGCATGGGCTGGTAGAGGTAGGGGTTGACAGAGCTCTGAGAATCACCTTGTAACAACTGGCTAGGATTGGTCATGACTGGTGGCTGGTGAGCTCCAACGGGTTGAGGCTGGTACATCTGTATCACACCCATGGGGGTGGAGTACAGCACATACGATCCTAAGGGCATTTGGGTTGGTCCAGATTGTATTATCGGAGGTTTCTTCTTAGCAAACCCATGTCCTCCAGCTGATGGGTCTGAAGGCTGGTAAGCAGGTGTCGAGGGGTTGTGTGCTGTTGTGTCCTTGTCCACTTCCCCAACCATCAGGCCGGCCCCTACCGGTTCTGTACTAGTAGTCTGACCGATGCCAAGTCGCTGCTCCACCTGGTTGGTTAACTGGTTGATGTCTTGGGTAACAACAGCAGTAGTCTATGGGAAAGATATCATAGTAATGCTCTCTCTCTCTCTCTCTCTCTCTCTCTCTCTCTCTCTCCACATACACACACACACACACACAATCATACAAGGCTCTCTCACTTTGGGTGGGTACTGGACCTGGCCACCAGAAAGCTGAGGAGACACGAACTGCCCACTCCCACTCAGCGGGGACATGAACATGGGCTGCTGCTGAGGGTGACGGTGACCTGGAGACAAAGGTGCCTGGTGGGGGGAGGGAGCCATGTAGATGGGGTACCCCCCAGGAGTGGGTGACATCATCATTGGAGTCACACCAGCAGATCGGGACGGCTGCATGTACGGCCCTGGAGAGTACACAGATGAAGGAGTGGTCCAGTACGTCCCGTGGATGTAGTGTCCTGGCAACTGGGGGTAGAATGCTGGGAGGACAATACAGGATCAGTTAGTACATTCTAATCACATGATGATCACATGACAATTCACACACCATTAGGATTAAATGACTGAAATGAAGTGGGAGGGATTCTGAAGTTGCCCCTCCTCCTCCCTGCTCCACCTCCCTTACGAACACTGGGTGGAGTGTCAATTTTGGTAACATCATCATTTCTCTCACGGTTCACTGAAGCTACGGACATGGTTCCAGCTATTGCTGACACGCCTTCTGATTCAACAGGCACACCCCCAGATCCAACAGACAGGTCCTCAGTGTCTGGACTGCAGTAACAAGTACATACATACAACTCCACAATATGAGTAGCAGTGAGCACTGCAGTAACAAGTACGTACATACAACTCCACGATATGAGTAGCAGTGAGCACTGCAGTAACAAGTACGTACATACAACTCCACGATATGAGTAGCAGTGAGCACTGCAGTAACAAGTACGTACATACAACTCCACGATATGAGTAGCAGTGAGCACTGCAGTAACAAGTACGTACATACAACTCCACGATATGAGTAGCAGTGAGCACTGCAGTAACAAGTACGTACATACAACTCCACGATATGAGTAGCAGTGAGCACTGCAAGAGTTAACCTTGCCATGAGTGGAGTGCGTACATTACAGTACAAATACTGTGTGTACAGGTACAATACACAATTCGTACCTCTGTTCTGTTTCATCCTTGGATAAGCTGGAATCTCTAAATATCCTTGCCTTGGCCTCTTCATATTCTTTCTCTCTCTGCTCTATAGTCCTGGACTCCGTGGTAGTGGAGGTTGCACATGATGGATTAGTGGAGTCATACTATCAGACAGACGGATGGACAGACAGTTAGACAGATAGACAGATGAACAGACAGGCAAACAGACAGGCAAACAGACAGTTAAACAGTCAGCCAGATGAACAGAGAATTGGACAGCCAGATGAACAGCCAGTTAAACAGACAGCCAGATGAACAGAGAGTTGGACAGCCACAAATACACAGATGACAGCACATCCCAATTTGGTGCGAACCTTCCCATTTATTTCTTCCTTAGACCTCTTTAAAATAGACTTCTTTTCTTCCTGTTCATTAGCATCAATTGGAATGTGGTCCACAAATCTTGAATCAGGGCTTCAGAGATATCACAAGGAGGATTAGGTACATAGGGCTTCAAAACACACACACACACACACACACACACACACACACACACACACACACACACACACACACACAACTCACATTCTTGTATTTGGACCTTTACTGACAACTACCGATGTCTTCTCAAAAGGATCCACATTGTGAATGAGACCAAAGTAAGCTGCTACCCTGTGAGCTAACATGCGATGATACGAAGAATATCGAGGAAGATGGAGACAACTTGTCCTGAAAGATTAAGAGCAAAATGAGCATTGACACAGCTGTAGCACTGGTCCCAGCACCCACACTTGCACCATCACCTACACCCACACCAACACCCAAACCTGCACCCACACCTGTACTCACACCTACATCAGCATCACCATTCACACCAGCACTCACTGTAAACTTACTTTGAAGTATCTTGAACATAACTCATCAGCTGTTCTTCCAGTTTCAATAAAAATACCCTATCCCTGCAGTCAAACACACATGCAATACCAGATAAGCGAGACCATCTCAACACAGCACTCAGCATACACCCTGCACACTGTGTTTACAAGCACACGAGATGGGAAGCACTGACTTTGGCTCCTGCAACTGGTTCACTAGGAATTCATGAAGATTGACCGAAGGATTCTCATCATCAACCAGCTGGGCATCCTGGTTAAACTCCCCTTCTCCTCCAAGTGGTCCAGTAACGCTAACGGAGCCATTCTCTGTTGGACCACTATCCCGATCCTCATCAAGAGGGAGGGGTTGCTGCTGTGAACCTTCTGCAAGGGGAGGTTCTGGAGGTTTCTGGCGCAGCAACAATGTCACTTTTGACCCCTAAAGAAGCAACACATACGTATGTACTCACATATGAAAACACATGTCAATAATTTTATATGCAAGTACATCACAATATAATACATCACGTGGGCATCGTGAGCACACACACACACACACATACACACACACACACACACACACACACACACACCGCACACACACACACACACACACACACACACACCGCACACACACACACACCGCACACACACACACACACACACACCCACACCCACACCCACACACACACCCACACACACACCCACCCACACACACACACACGCACACACCCACCCACACACCCACACACACACATACACACACATACACACCGCACACACCAGTCAAGGATAACCCCAAACTCCTCACTCACCACATGCTGCCCAGCATCGCTGTCTCCAACGTTCACTGGCAACTCGGTCTCAACAGAGGGCACTGCCGTTGTGGGCACTATTGGGAACATGGAGGTGCTTGGTACGGCGGCTGTGGAGGTGACGTGCTGGCCAAGGAGAGGGGTCGGCATCATTTTGAGCTGTGGGATGGGAGCCTGAGGGAAACTGGGATTGGGAGGGAGACTCCCTTGAAGTGATGTCTGAGGGAAGTTGGGATTGGAAGGGAAACTCCCTTGGAACAGAGTCTCTGTACTATGGCCTGCCTGTGACATTGTGAGTGAAGTCGACTTTATATGCAATAAAATGCGATGCGAAATCAAATAAAATCCAACGAATACTTTGATTCTGTGGACAAAGACATTGAAATGTTCATATCAGCTTTCAGTGTTCAGTGCCGAATGTTGAGGATTAACTCACTAAAACTCAACCAAGACGAGGTACGTATGTACAACAGCCAGTCAAAACGGACATTCTTAATTCGAATACTAACTGAAATATGGAGAGGGAAAATAAAAGATTGTACACATTTACGCTCGATTCGTACAATCATATTATCTTGTAGTAGGTATAGCCCATTCACATGGCAATTATCACGAGTTGTTTCACCATAATGGCATAATGTAACAGCACAAAACACGTACCAACTTACTAGCAGAGGAGGTAATAAATATTGCCAAGTACTCGAACGGTAGTTTGCTAGTGGGAAAACGTTAAAATATTTCTTTTTCAGCACGCCACAACAATAACTGAGGAGGCCATTTTAATTCTTGGTTTGATGACATCATCAATAGGACGTGCACGCGCGATACCCGACAAATGACGTCAGAATAAACTATAACTTGAAAGCTTTATCTCTTCCAGTAATTTTTTGCCATTTACTCAGTTCACTGTTAATTTCCATGTTCTTTTTAGATCTCTCAGTCATTTCCATCTCAACATAAAACTGGTGTACAAGTTGCATGTCCTCCATCTTCTTGAATGAGTGAACAGTTAGGGCCTGTAAGAGGTCCTTGTGCTGATAGACAGATGGTGATTTGAACACTTCTCCTTTTGAGTAGTCCATGTAGAATAGCTTTGATGCCTGCAAAGATGAAAACAGATGCGGTATGGTTGCATAGTACATACAATACAGAATAAGTTAGACTTGTAAAGCAGACAGAGACACGTGGGTTAGACAGATGTGAATAATGGAACTACCATCATCGGCTGAGGGGAAACAGGTATATACAGGGACAATGATATCACCAATGAAATGCTCTAATAGTAAGCACAGTAATGGATTATAGACCGTGGCGTCAGGACACTATGAATACTTGAAATCACACTGGACACCACAACTGTGTACTGGATGGGACACCACAACTTTGTACCGGATGGGACACCACAACTGTGTACTGGATGGGACACCACAACTGTGTACTGGATGGGACACCACAACTTTGTACTGGATGGGACACCACAACTGTGTACTGGATGGGACACCACAACTGTGTACTGGATGGGACACCACAACTGTGTACTTCAGGGTATAATAGAGCTAACAGCAACCAACAAGCATCTATTATTGATAAACAAACATCATTAGTGAGGGCATTTATCACAAGAAGTTCAGCGTACACCAGTTGAAGGATGTAACAAAAAAAGTCATGATTTTTGCTATTACAAAAGTGATAGGATTATCTCTGTCAGCACAGCTTAAGGTAGTCAAGGTTGGCATTATATAACATACATGATGATCATGTGATTGTCAGGTGAATAACATGTGACAGTCTGACCTGGTAAGACCAGGTACACTGTATGTCCAATTTCCTGCTGACACACCTCCCCAGCTCCACATCCTCGTTGTAGGACACCACAACGTTGTCCAGGCAATCCTGCAGGTGAGGACCAAGTCTTCTTAGTAGTTCTCTGCTGAATATCACCCCCGGGCCACCCATGCAGTAGTGTTCGTGTTCTGCCAGTTTCAACCTCGCCCGATCCTCAGGCTTGCCGAACCCTGGGGACCCAATGTAGAGGGGCTCAGTGGGGTCTAGGCGACTCAGGAAACTCTGCAACCGCTCCACCCTGACATAGACATCATCATCAGACCGCATGAACCAGTTGTACCTCTCCAGGTAGTTGGCATACATGTACTTGAGCATCATGAAGACCTGGAGCAAGTATGGACACACCAAGTGACCACAAACACAACACATGGAACATAGCAAGATGACTGTGGTCTAGGGTCCAGGTTCAATGTGGTCAAACGTAATAACTCATCAGCTTGTTTCCGTAAAGGAGGGTATATTCTCCAACGAGCAGTAATGCACAAACCTTCTTCTGAGGTGGGTAAGTGTCGTCCACTCCAGGAAGGTTCACCACTGGTAGCCCCTGGTTGTCTCCGGGAGAAGAAAAGAACACTAGCTTACCAGCACGTCCTCCCCACGTGTTGTAGATCCCCAGTGCCCGTGTACTCAGCAGGCCCTGGGCCGTCACCACGCCGATGAACAGCGGATCTCGCATAGTCAGTTCATTGGACATCAAACGTGGTCTGACCTTCGAACTTTTATCCTGCTTTGGGACCTTTAGGTCTGGGGCGAGAACGATAGCATTACGAGAGTCCCTCACAGCGTGTGATGGACTCTGTCTAGAGTCTTCTCGGGGACAGGGACACATCAGTGGGGAGTTCACATCTTTCGATAACGATGAATTTTCCACGGAATTTCGTCTTAATCCCAAATAAGCAACATTCCCTATAAGAATCCCCACCAAAATCAGCAGAACACATCCAGAAAGTTTTCGATTGAATCGCCATTTTACTATCATTTCGAAATTTCCTATAATACGGTTAAAATAGATCCCAGCATACCCTATAAACCCAGTGGTCTAATTGTATTGTACATCAACTGGGTCTCCTAGGAGCAGGGATTAGCTTGCCCGCTATCCTCCAGGAGCTACTTGGGTGAGCAATGTGACGCTCCATCACTACATAGTCAATGACATCCCGAGGTTCACTGGGGTGTCCTCGATAGAGCCGTCCAGCCTTGTCATACACTGCCAAGAGCTACACAAAAGGAGATAGCTGCTATCATCATAGGTACTCCACTCTGTCAAGGTGGGAGTGGACATTAGACAACATCAACAGCAGCACTCCTTAGGGATGTGTTGGCCAATTTTAAAGAATCAAATGAGTATGCGCATGCGTGTATGCGGTGTATGTTAGCACGTGACATACAGCGCGAGATACAAAAATCACCCATGCATAACCAAGTACAAGTACACGATACATTAACGTATACAGTTAATGTCTGTACGGCACAGGCTCACCTGTTTGGTGTGAATGCGCACTACAACTTGAGCAAAAAGGTTGTCTTTGGTAGTCATGGGTGCCACTCGGGCTACTAGAACTCGAGGTCTTTCCTTCTCCTCCACCATCTGCCACACAAAGGACTTATTATCAAACTCCGCCTTCAAACTCTACATCAACAAATGATTGTCTGTGAAATACAACACCTCACCCACATACACACATAATACTAAATACACACCAACAGGGCATTCTCAGTGGTAAGTCTTCTTAACTCCTCTTTATTTCTGGTCTGTAGGGCATAATTAGTGGCAATGAATATGTCCTGAACTACACGAGCAAACTCTATTGGGAGATAAGGGTCGACTTTACGTAGCTTCCTTCTTATGGTAGCAACACTGTAGAGGGTGGACAAAGACTCCTTCATGTCTGCCCATCTCTGAGAGAGTCCCTGGATGGAATAACAAGTGACAGTTAGAGTTGAACATCATACACATGAAGAGCAGAGTGTTGTTCACAGTCTCCCTGTCCGATGCAGTGGGTACACTTACTAGTTTGGAATGCAACGGTGCTCTGTGCTTCTTCTCTAAAGGAGCATGCTCGAACAAGAGCCTGTCTACACAATGAGAAGGTGTGTGTGGTGAGGGGGGAGTGTGGTGAGGGGGGAGTGTGCTGAAAGGGTGTGTGGTGAGGGGGAGTGTGGTGAGGGGGGAGTGTGATGAGAGGGTGTGTGGTGAGGGGGGAGTGTGGTGAGGGGGGAGTGTGCTGAGAGGGTGTGTGGTGAGAGGGAGACTAGGGATATATCAATCAATCAATCAATCATTATTTCTGGTTGAAGGTCATGACAAATCCAATGTTTGAAGGAAGAATTTTGAGGGCAGCAGCATTGGTGACGGCCAAGAGTGGTGGAGGATGGATGAAGAATCTGAAAAAATGCATGGAGTGCTTTGGTTGGAGTGAAATTGGTGCCCCTCGGCAGGTAAAAGGACTGTTATGTGGAGAAATCACAACAATGTTGCAGGCTTGTGCGAGAAGGAAGGTGGAAGATGAATGGGATGACGAACTAGCCCTTCTCAAGGCCCTTAGTCATAGTTGGTCCAACCCATCTAACTTCTGGTGACAACCCCAAATCTCTGCCCCATATAATCACACATGAAGAACAAGCAATTCACTCAATGAAGCTACTGTCATAGGCCACTTCAGCTCTCTGAAAGATTGCGTCTCTGTTTTCAATGGAACTTTCCTTCCACGCTTCGCGAATTCTTTTGCTTTATTATAGTGCTTTCTCATATACTTATCATTAGTGAATCCTCCGAAGCCCTTGGTCTTGAATCTAACTGGCGGTCGGCTCAAATTCACAATTCCTGTACACTGCTGGCTTGAATACTGGAAAAGAGTGGAAAATGTTCTGCAAACGAATCTACCTGAAGCGGCGGCCATTTTCTCCACGTGATGCACTAAAATGGCAGACAGTGATATCGAAGCCAAGTTTCGCAGCGCCGTGTCTATGATCCAGTCTCTGCCCAAAGAAGGTGAGGTAGTTTGTAATCCATTCGGTAACCTTGAATTTACATACTACAATTTCGTCGCATTTAAGGACCGTATCAGACCTCCAACGAGACAAAACTAAAGGTAAGGTTGTCGTATAGGCATGGATACCCTATGGTATTAGTCTCCGGTGGCGTTCGCAGCTTGGCGGTGTCACGGAGAGTTTGACGTTCACCTTCATCCCCGTCCCCGGGTGAATTCCCCTAGTGATTCTGTCATTCCCGAGTGAATAGCACTATCCCAATTGAATATAATGGAACTGAAGTAAATGAACCTTGTTTAATTTCAGTTTTAATTTAACAATGGAGTATCTAGTACACTAGTCCATCACAATTACAAAATAATGAGTTACACACCAAATCTGGCTGACCACTTAATGTCAGTCCATATCAGCTAAGATCGTGATTCTCCTATTTAGGGTAGCTAGCAGAAATTGCTGCTATGGTGTATGATTGTTCCCTGCCACTCTCTGTGCAGTTTTACGCTTTGTACAAGCAATCCACTGTTGGTCCCTGTAACACCACTCGACCTGGATTCTGGGATTACGTGAACCGTGTGAAGTGGTGAGCTGTACGTAGGTGTGCAGTAAAGGAGACATTGATGATCACTGAGTGATGTTGATCGTGTTTAAGGGATGCCTGGAATACCTTGGGGCAGATGAGCAAGACAGAAGCAATGGCACACTATATAGACGAGCTTAAGAAGGTGATTACTACCCTCTGTCCATGGATGTGGATGCACCTGCACACACACACGTGTACATATTATGTTACATGTACTTGTCCTTACATTGTAGATCCTTGAGAGCATGCCACATTCTAAAGACATGGTGAACTTGATGGCGGGGGATTCTGTGTGAGCGACCCCTTCTCTGGGCAATGTATCTGGTTGTTCTTATTCACTATTTCATGTAAAACCAGTTATCTCCTCATTATTCCATCCCTTAATTGTACAGTAAGCCTTCAATTGTGCTGTTTATGGAATGGAGCGTGGTGCCCAACAAAAGAGGATGTAGTTTACAATTGATTCATTTCTTGTGCATTCCCTCTCCACCAGGGCGTCCAAACTGCTGACACCAACACCTCCAGATGAAGAGGAAGAGTTTTATGACTCAACAGAGCAGACTGATGCTAAGTTCTTACCTCTGCCAGGGCAGGGAGGCCAGCAAGTGAAGGAGGTCGGAGAAAATGGACAAGTAGTCAAGGAAGTTGAAGGAGACACACAACCTAATCACAGAAATGAGACTTTGGAACAACAACCACAAATGCATCATCATCATCATCATCATCATCAACAACAACAACAACAGCAACAACAGTATCAACCTCAAAACCAAGGAGACAATGTACTAACCCTAAGCATTGGTGTAGAGGAGACCCTCCATAGGGTGAGTACTGCCATGCAGAGTGTCCTACAACGTCTAGCAACCCTGGAACAGCTGATCCAGACACAGTCCAGCGCCCAACAGGTGAGCAGTGCACTCATTCATGGTATGGCCACTTACAGACGTTCACTAGGATCGATGTATGACCACACTCATGTACAGTCACACCCATGATGCAACTATTTGTATCTGTACACAAATGGACCTGGTGGGTGTGGTTGATGAACCTGGTGGGTGTGGATGATGGACCTGGTGGGTGTGGTTGAGAATGAGCTGATTTATTGTATTGCTTGTATGCTTTGATCCAGGCCAGGCGTCTACAAGTCGTGTCGTGGCTGGACCGGCCATGGAAGGTCCTTGTTCTCCTCATACTGTGGCCAGCTCTTGTGAACTTTGTCTTCAAACTAGTGAAATCTTATCTTTTGTAAACGATTATATTTATGTTATATTGAACAATTTGCACCAGTTTTGTTACACCACCTGTTGTGGACCTGTTGATGTACCTATCCTAGTCTAATACATTGCACTCGGACCTCCGTGCTAGGTGTGTGCTGGTCGTGTTGATGTCATGAACTGATGTCTCTAGGTAGGGGTCAATAAATAATTATGTTAAAGACAAAAACATTGTAAATCAATAATCAATGAAAATTAAATAATTACAATGTATAAAAAATTAATGATGTTATGTTCGGAACTTCAGACCAAGACCTCCATAGTCTGGCCCTTCCTCCTGCAATCAGGACTGCTACCAGCATCGGGAGAGACTCTGAACACCAGTTGTATCTTCTCCTTAGCAAAGTTGACCGGTATTCTACCCGTTGCAGTGGATCATTACGGGTTAATGTCAAGTCCATACCTACACACTACAACCACACACCCACTCACTCATCCATGATACTGATCTTCAACATCCGTCTGAACACCTCTTGAACGACTGCATGGAGCTTGGTGACAAGTTCAATGATGTTTGGAGTGCAAAACACAAAATCTCCTTTATTGTACTTGCCATCTCTGATTTTAGTCTGTGTGTTGTGCAAATAAACACCAATCAATGGACTGTACACCAGTCAATGGACTGTACACCAGTCAATGGACTGTACACCAGTCAATGGACTGTACACCAGTCAATGGACTGTACACCAGTCAATGGACTGTACACCAGTCAATGGACTGTACACCAGTCAATGGACTGTACACCAGTCAATGGACTGTACACCAGTCAATGGACTGTACACCAGTCAATGGACTGTACACCAGTCAATGGACTGTACACCAGTCAATGGACTGTACACCAGTCAATGGACTGTACACCAGTCAATGGACTGTACACCAGTCAATGGACTGTACACCAGTCAATGGACTGTACACCAGTCAATGGACTGTACACCAGTCAATGGACTGTACACCAGTCAATGGACTGTACACCAGTCAATGGACTGTACACCAGTCAATGGACTGTACACCAGTCAATGGACTGTACACCAGTCAATGGACTGTACACCATCAAATTGACCAGCAGTCGCACCTGATCGATGTGGAGAACACAGGTTCCATCCGAGTGAGCACTGAGGGACACGGACTCTAAATCACTGAGTTCAATGCGACTCTTGACAGCAAACGTCTTTATGTCCAGAACATACACACACTTTCCAGTGACAGACATGAGATGAGGGGCAGCCTGCAATGAGGCAGTGATTAAATGCAATACTGTACCACCATATTGTGATGCAATGCTACCATGTTGTGATGCAATACCCCCGCATGGTGATGCAACACCACCACACTGTAACACAATACCATCACATTATGTTGCAATACCTTGCCATCATTTCTGTTGATCTTGATGATGTTGTCTGCCCACACCACCCTCTGCTCACTGAACTCTGCAGCCACCTTGGACCATCGCTGGTCATTCTTCAGGTTCAGACGATCACCGCGAAAGGGAACAGGCAATCTATAAGGTATGACAAGGAATGGTCATATGACAACCATGTGATGTTCATGTGATGTCTGTGACAGATACAGGTACAACAGTGCCATATTCAGCCACTACTAATTCCAAAAGTAACTGACGTTCGTTTGTACAGTGATTTCTTCCCAGCAAACAAAGTACTTGCTCTTGTCTTTTCCAACATTTTGGCTTTGGCTTTTGGATGATTGTTGTAAAAGTTCCTAACAAGCTGACACTGGACAAAAGATCAATATATATATATATATATATATAGTGTGTGTGTGTGTGTGTGTGTGTGTGTGTGTGTGTGTGTGTGTGTGCACATGTGATAATCAATGCAAATCATCAGCCATGCACAGTAGCAACTTCACACGCCCTGGTCTCACCCTCCATCTGTGGTGGAGGATTCTCAGAAGCTTTGAGGCTTGCCTGAAGAATGGAGGTACCTTGGGCCACTTTTTGTCAACAGGAGAAGTGGTTGGAAGATGGTCTTGAATGAATACGACAAAGCGATAGCGCTGAAGAAAACAACAAGGAGAGTGTGGTACTCCCTGGACTAATACACACAGCACACACCGCACAAACACACAAGAGTGAGCTAGTGAGAGAGGGAGAGATGCAGAGAAATGAACTCACAATGTAGGCTCTGAAAAATCTGACAATAACTGTACTAGCAGAGTTCTTGAACAGCCTCCTGTACTGCTTCCTCACCTAGCATGGGGATGAGAAAGGCTTGAACTTAGGAAAATCAGTCAACACACAGACACACCTTCCAGCCGAGGTAATACTTCCTGATCACACCCACGGCCCATTCAGCTCTTATTGCAAATTTCATCCTCCAAAGTTCTCGTCTAGCCTATATGTTTGGACATCATGTGACAATCATGTGACATGCACACTCACGACCCCACTCACAATCCACCCTCTGTAATATTTCTGCACAACAATCACAGCTTCTCTCTGACGGAGGAACTGCTTACGGCACTTGTACCTTCTCCAGTGTTTGGAGATCGCTAGTTGAGCATTGCGGATTCTCAGGAACTGGGAACAAATATGTAAAATATGTTACTATGGCAACAATGGATCCTGTACCACAGCAGGCACCTCTCTCCTGCAGACGTGGCCTCTGAAGACCTTTTGAATCAGAGTGGCCAGGTCCTGCATCCTGCTACGCCGCATGTCCTCAATCTGGAACACTGTCCTGGGGTCCCTGATGAAGACTTTAGTGCGACCAAACTTAAAGGCGTGGTCTTCCAGCTTGCATGCCTTACGGTGAAATAGTGTATCAATCATGTGACCATCACACCAAAAGCATGTGACACTATCATACCTTCACAATCTCTCTAGCTCCTCCTCTTGCACTGTACTTCCAGGACGGCCATGTTTTCTTAGCCAGCATCTTGTACCTTGACAGGAAGTGCTCGTACAGCTGGCGGTAAGCGAACCCAGCTCTCCGAACACGAATATTCTCCATCAAACTGAACAGGAAGTACATGATGGTAAACAGGAAGAATATCACAAGGTATAGGAAGTAATACAGTAAGTAACATGAAATGTTGAGTGAACTGTACCTGAAGTTGGAGAACTCACCCCAAATATCTCACTTGATGCCGAATAAGGGAATCAGTGAAATTGGAAGCTTCTTGCTTTTCATTGGGCTGAAAGTTGGGGGAAAACTGAATTACACACAGTCCACACAGTACATACACTACACACAGTACACACACTACACACAGTACACACACTACACACACACTACACACACTACACACACTACACTCAGTCACCTAGCTCTCTTACATACCATAGTCTAAAACAACCATTACCAGAATCTGACCTTGATACATCTGATGTAATTGGGGTTCTTCTCCATCAAGCTCTTGATGAGGTTCGTGACGGAGCCCTTGAACTGAGACCCAGCTGTGGGAGGCCTCTTACGAGACATGTTGTCAGGGTTACCCTCGGCAAAGAGTTCTTTCAGTAGTTTACGCTCACAAGCAAACATGGCAGCCGAGAGGTCATTGTAGAGGAGGTCTTTGTTCTTGTCCAAGAATCCTTCTATTTGATAGGTCACCTAGAAACAAACAACCATTTGACCATGTTTGCTACCTTACCCCCCCCCCCCCCCCAATACCCTCACCCGTCCGGCATAGTGAACTAGTCTGAAGGCATCCTGTCCCAGAGAATGGTCACTTAAGAGACTCTTTGACGCTCGACTCTCAAAGTGTTTGTGCTGTTTGTGTGTTCGATTGATCTTCTCCAGCAGTGTAAGGTCGCTAGCACTTCCTGGACGCAGACACTCATCGTCCAACAAACCCAGTATGCCTACCCGGGGCTGCAGAGAACATCCCACTCACAACCACACCAGGACACAGTGCTAGAACCAACTTACGTTCTCAATTAGATCACAAATAACTGCATTATTGAAGAATTCAATGTGAGTCCACTCTATACCCTGTGAAATGAGTGGGGCCCTGTAATTAGTTGAAAGATCCAACGTGAGTGTGTCCCTACCTCCACAACATACTCCTCTTGTTCCTGCTTCAGAACTCGCTCAATGAAGACTTGCTGAAGCTTTTCATTGCAGTAATTGATGATAAATTGTTCAAAACTATTTTTCTGAAGAGAAAGACAACTCAAAGTGACCTGCCCATCTCAATGAACTACAATCACAGATAGTGTGATAGGCCACGTCCACTAGTAAACAACACACTCATAAGCCACACCCACTGATACATTACCTGGAATATCTCGAAGCCATAGATGTCCAACACACCCATGCACATCTTCGCTCTGCATGGCTTGGCCTGTATTGGTTGCCATAGTAACCATCACTAGTGCTACATATTAGTGCAATACAACTCCCCACCTCAATGGTGTGGTTGATCTTCTCAACCAACCAGGAGAAAATCTTACTGTATATGGCTTTACTGAGAGCGTCTCTAGCGTAGGCAGCCTACGAGGAGCGAGAGATGGACCTAGATGGACCACCTAGTCTGCACACACACAGTGGGGCTACCTGCTCAGCTGACAGAGGCTTGGTAACACGCTCCTTGGCAGTCTCCACTGTTCTCTGTGTGAGGGCTTGTCTCATCTCCGACAACGACAAACCAAACAAATCACAGGTGTACTCCACACCTACAGGCAAGGAAATGTGGTGTCACATGAGTGTCACATGAGTGTCACATGGAGATGTGCACTAGTTCAATCACATTTGTCGTGTGTCATTCGACAGGCATCTGTCCCATTGGGCAGGGAATAACCCTCAAACTGGAGATTCCCCAGGTTTAATATCCCAGCCAACAGCTCCATCACCCCACTGATCTCCTGAGGAGTGAACCCTAATACTTCCATAGCTCTCTGCCAGGGGAGAACAGACAGCAGAGCATCATGCACACACACACACACACACACACACACACGCACACACACACACACCAGTGTATTAGACAACTCCTCTGCATCATCGATAGTGAGTGCATATATCGAACCACTCTGGTTGAGGTAGTGGTAATCTGAATGTTCCCGTGTCAAATGCAACATGTCTAAAATGAGGAAGGAGCAGTGAGGAAGGAGCAGTGAGGAAGGAGCAGTGAGGAAGGAGCAGTGAGGAAGGAGCAGTGAGGAAGGAGCAGTGAGGAAGGAGCAGTGAGGAAGGAGCAGGGAGGAAGGAGCAGTGAGGAAGGAGCAGTGAGGAAGGAGCAGTGAGGAAGGAGCAGGGAGGAAGGAGCAGGGAGGAAGGAGCAGTGAGGAAGGAGCAGTGAGGAAGGAGCAGTGAGGAAGGAGCAGTGAGGAAGGAGCAGTGAGGAAGGAGCAGGGAGGAAGGAGCAGTGAGGAAGGAGCAGTGAGGAAGGAGCAGGGAGGAAGGAGCAGGGAGGAAGGAGCAGTGAGGAAGGAGCAGTGAGGAAGGAGCAGTGAGGAAGGAGCAGTGAGGAAGGAGCAGTGAGGAAGGAGCAGTGAGGAAGGAGCAGTGAGGAAGGAGCAGTGAGGAAGGAGCAGCATAGACCCTGACTAACAATGCTGCTCACCTAACACATCCTTCGAGGCTCCTCCCAGGATCTGATAGAAAATGTGATAATTCCTCTCCCCTTGAGATTGGTAAACAACTCTAGACTGAGGATTACAAACATAAACAACAACAAATACAACGTAACCCAGTATGGAGGCAGATGTGGCACAATTGTACCTTTTCTAAAAGATCTAAACGAGGTAAAAAAAGATATTAGTAAAACCTTAATTTCTATGTGTTAACAACCATCGCATTGCCAGTACATACAGTTGGTGACCACCCCTCCAAGGGGATCTCCCTGGTAATCAAACTCGATGTCCATATACTTTCCCTGCAAAGGAAAACAAAAGAAGTGAAGACATGCTCACTACAACCACACTGTCCAACAGCAACACTCTCACTATCAACATATCTCTCAACTCTCAAGACGATCAATAGACACAACTCACAAATCTCGAGGAATTATCATTTCTGGTTGTTTTCGCATTTCCAAAAGCTGTACATACAAAGAAACATAGATTAACCAAGTATCCATCCAGAGATGATGGCATCTCAGGCACCTTCCAGGACAGGGTTGGACTGGAGGAGCTGTTCCTTCACACGATGGACCTCTGCACTATTGCTGGTCACCCCGGCAACGTACTGCATCACTAACTTTGATGCCTCTGAATGGCCAAACCAGTTCAGAGTAACAGCAATAGAGGTTACCATGGTGACACACCTACCTGTCTTCCCGGCTCCAGACTCTCCCGATATGATTATACACTGATCTGTGCGTCTATCCCTCATGGACCGGTAGGCGTCGTCTGCGATTGCAAAACTGCCAGGCAGCAAACACCACTCACTGTGCATTCCTTGAGCACTGATGTTAGTATGACAACTCACATGTGGGGAGGGAGCTCAAACATGTTCCTACTTCGATATTTCTCAATGTGTGAAGGAGAATAGATGGTCAGTCGTTGATATGGGTTCACGGAGACCACTACTTTACCAATGTAAGTCTACGCAGGGAGAAGAGAGAGTAGTAGAAGAAAGTGATATTTTAACCCACCCACATGGTACACACGAAGAAAACATGCACATGCACGCACACACACACACACACACACACACACACACACACATACACACAAATAGACACACACACACACACACACGGACACACACGGGCACACACACACACATGGGCACACACACACACACACACGGGCACACACACACACACACACACACACACACACACACACACACACACACACACGGGGGAACAGACTTACATAAAACTCTTGTGCACAATAACGCTGCTTCAAGTTGTTCACAACGGTATCCATGGTGATGGAATCCAGGAGTACCATGTCTCCGCACCCGACAATCTCATCCAGTAAACTACTATAGTGGGCCACTGGGGTCTCCGGCCGATTGGGACTGGTTGCCATGGAGATCCTGTGTATAGAAATGACATACAGGCAGCAATACTCAATTAAAATGACACATTATTACAATTAAATCAATCAAGGTGGTTAGACCAGAGACGGATACAGCATGTCGTTAAGTGTACATTCAGGTGATTATTCACGCGAAAATTAGCATGTACATCAACAGATCTTTCTGGCCATGCACTGTGGTCGACTACAACACTCATTGACGACCAGCAAAACCTCGTACCGTTACCGACTGAGACGCATGAAAGGTTTCACTTTTGAATGAATTGATTACATCAGCTAACGTGATTAGCTGGGGTATGGTGGGCCTCAGCGAGTATTGGCTGCCGAGCAGAGAACATCAACAAATCGAAGCAATAGTACATAGGTCATTGAAGTAGCGTCTCTTTGAAGCGATTCCCAACTAAATACACCGGTGCATTACTTCCTGATGGTCTTTGTTGGCATCTCACCCTGATTTTGTAGTACTTTACCGACTAATTGTTCTCCTGGGTCCTCTCTCCCTCGCTACAAGAAGCATGTACAGGTACACCGGGTGGTACTCCAACGCTCATACCATAGTACATGCAGGGGCGTGTATTCACTACGAGGGCGTGACTGCTAGCCAAATAAGGAGATGGGCTTTTAGCTGATCTGGCTTAAACGACCGACGGATTGTAGGGAGGAAAATGGCCGCTTTGTCAACACCGAAAAATCGTTTTTGACCCAGGAGTATGTATTTTCAGTTTGGCTGGCCAAAAACTTTGAATACAGCAGTAATAGACGCAGGCGAGATTATAGAGATTAGAAGACATCCTCTGAAACAGCTAATATTCACTCTCACTCGAAAATCTCTCCTCGTCTGGCACACTCGAGTACGTCGAGCTACTTAACGGCTGCTAGTAGCAAGTGTATGGATTAACATTGTATTTCTCCGTATACTTGTAGTTCCAGGTAGTGGTTGGCTGTTACAAAGGTCCCAAAGGGCAATCTGACTATTCTAACATAGTGCTGAGGTTGGACGGTGGTGGTGTGGCCATATCCGTGAGTCCCTCACCCCCAACGCCCCTGAGGCGGGCGACAGTCTCGAGTGTTCTCCACACTGTTCTCTTGTGCAGGATGGACAAGGCCATCTGTTCATTTTGGAAGTGTCCTTCAAAACCAGCCAAGGAGCTCACGGTTGCCCACACTGTCCCCAGTATCGAGCTAAGTGAGTGGCTAGAGCTGCCTCACACAGCTGGGGGCGTGCCTTTGTGGCCCCACTTTTCAACAGCTCTTTACTTTGTCTCCACAACAGATTGCTGTACGGGGACTCCGAGCAGCTAAGATGTGGCTGTGAAGTGACTGCTGTTCAGTTTGAGTTAACAGCTCATAAAGTAATCCCAGGAGGTATTAGTAGGTGAGATGAATGTGTGTGTGTGTGTGTGTGTGTGTGTGTGTGTGTGTGTGTGTGTGTGTGTTTGTGTGTGTGTGCATGCACATGTGTGTGTGTGTGTGTGTGTGTGTGTGTGTGTGTGTGTGTGTGTGTGTGCATGCACATGTGTGTGTGTGTGTGTGTGTGTGTGTGTGAGTGATGACACACACAGCACCGTTGCTATTATTTTATTGTTTTTATTATTGTAACTCTATCGTTATAGTATTATCTGTTTCCATGACTACTTCTTGGTATCAACCGGAAGTAATAAGCTCCACCTCTTCAACTGGTTGGGTGTATCCGAGAAGTCTGGTGGGTGTGTACTAGTCTCCTCCCTGAGTGTGGCAAGTGATCTCTTGCCTCAGTCTTCAGGTAGGACCGCATGTGTGGGTGAGGAGTTAGGTTGCCATGTCAACTCTCCAGTCTCACTTGTGCCCAGCTCATCAGCTTCAGGACGAGGACGTTGCCATCGCGGACATGGTGGATTGCACAAAGCTGGATGCCTTGGTGGCACTCTTCTCGGATGGGAGAGTGGCCTGCTTCATCCCCACTTCCAGTCCCAATTTTAGCTTATCATCACTACTTGGAGTGTGGATCCCTGATGTTCAAGATGGCTGTCGAATAGCAATTAATGGAACTTACCGGTTGATATTAGTTGGCAGGTTGAGGTGAGTGGGTGCTAGTGGAGGAAGTGCTGGTGAGTGTTGTGTGGTGATGGTAGTGGAGGAAGTGCTGGTGAGTGTTGTGTGGTGATGGTAGTGGAGGAAGTGCTGGTGAGTGTTGTGTGGTGATGGTAGTGGAGGAAGTGCTGGTGAGTGTTGTGTGGTGATGGTAGTGGAGGAAGTGCTGGTGAGTGTTGTGTGGTGATGGTAGTGGAGGAAGTGCTGGTGAGTTGTTGATGGTCTATGTGTTCTGTATCCTGTTCTGTAGTGGTGTGGTTGATGTGTTCTCCTTGGATGAGTCAACGGGGGCGTGGTTCCTTAGCCACACCTTCTCTCTTCCTGGTGACCAGTTTCCGGGTGGTCAGGACAGCCTCGGTGCTGTGTCCCAGCTCTCCTGGTCTCACGGCGATGAAATGGCTGTAGCGGTGTCCTGGGATGAAGGGGGGCTTGCTATATGGAGCGTGTTTGGATCTCTCATATCCTTTTCTCTTGGACCTAAGCCAGAGTAAGTTTGGTGTTTTGGATTTCACCCACCTGCTCCCACCAATCCACATTCACCCACCTGCTCCCACCAACCCATATTCACCCACCTGCTCCCACCAACCCATATTCACCCACCTGCTCCCACCAACCCACATTCACCCACCTGCTCCCACCAACCCATATTCACCCACCTGCTCCCACCAACCCACATTCACCCACCTGCTCCCACCAACCCACATTCACCCACCTGCTCCCACCAACCCACATTCACCCACCTGCTCCCACCAACCCATGATCATCACATGATGTACGTATTCCCTGTGTTAGTATGACCCCAACACCCAAGAAGACCAATGGGACCAAGCTGAGGGCTCTGGTGAGCTGTGGTGAGCCCTGGTGTGCTGTTTGTGTGTGTGTCATGTGCACGTGTTGTGCCGCAGTGCTGGTCCAGGGATGGCTATGGACTGTGGATGGCACCTCACTCTGGAGGAAGAGAGAAGTCTGGTATAAAGAAGGGCTGCGCTGTGTACCTGCTGAATTTCCTGAAGAATGCGATAGTGAACAACCCCACAGTGGTGAGTAGCACTGGGTTACCCCACTTCGCTGCACTCCTCAGTCGGCTGTGTCCCCCTCAGACCAACCACCATCACATCATGCTACAAGGACCTGACAGACTCCACCTGCTGGTCAGCAACAGTCTCATTGCCAATGGCAACAGAGGGAGAACCCAGGAGATTGGTTCAGTTATAGCATCCACTCCTCACTGGAGAATTTTACAGGTTACCATGGCAATTGCTGTAAGGAGAATTCTTCTTTTAAGTTTTTTGTGCATTAGGTTCCAGAGAGTTATCTGGGCCTAAATTGGCCCCTGAAATATTCTTGTGTTGACTACAGTGGACGCTACATAGCAACTGCTGGAAAAGCAGGTAATGAATGTCAGCTGTGTCTGAATCCTTACCAACTGGTGCACTGTAAGCTGTACCCAGTACCTCCCACTGGTGCACTGTAAGCTGTACCCAGTACCCCCCCACTGGTGCACTGTAAGCTGTACCTAGTACCCCCCCACTGGTGCACTGTGAGCTGTACCCAGTACACCCCCACTGGTGAACTGTAAGCTGTACCTAGTACCCCCCCCACTGGTGCACTGTGAGCTGTACCCAGTACCCCCCCACTGGTGAACTGTAAGCTGTACCTAGTACCCCCCCCCCCTGGTGCACTGTGAGGTGTACCCAGTATCCCCCACTAGTGCACTGTGAGCTGTACCCAGTACCCCCCACTGGTGTGCTGTGAACCATTTTGCACCCAGTCTGTGTTGCTGACTGTTCTTCAGGTTTGGCTTTGTATTCCTGCGTCACTCGGAAGTGGAAGCTCTTCTCCAACGAGCAGCAAGAGCAGAGTGTGGTCTGCTGTGGAGGTCTGGTTTGGTGGAGGGACATCGTGGTGTTCCCCTGTGTTGCCAGTAAATCAGCTGTGGAGGTCAGTGGGGGTGTGGCTGCGGGGAGTGGTGGCAAGGCAGAGGTCAGTGTGGCTGTGGTAATGTCATTGTTAGCATGTGACTTCCTCCCCCCTCTACAGGTTAGGTTCTACTCCCTCCATTCCAAACTGGACACTTCTCAGTATCTCTACACCCTCAACATGCTCTCCCCATTAGCGAAGATTAATCTCCATGGTAACCACCTCCTTGTGCTGACAACCAATGGAACACTCTTCATCTATCACTTGTCCTTGAACATGGAACCACAGACATCAGGTAGGTCCTGCCCACTGGTAATAATTGGAGGATTTACCTCTTTCCTTATAAATACTTTGATAGGGGCAACTTTGAAGATCTCCAAGTATTACGAGGCCTCCTTGAGCCAGTCCGTGCCCCGGGTGCACCTAGCAATCTCTGCCATGACGTCGACACTGCGAGCAGAGCCAAACAAGACCCTCGACCCGGGGGTGGAGTCTGGTAGCGAGGAAGACCTGGAGTCTGTCCTGTTGAACATGTCAGGGAAAATCCTCATGATCCACAGAATATCCACCGTCACCACGGAGACAGGGAGAAAGAAAGTGAGACCTCCATTACTGCAGAGAACTGTGTCTACACCACAACAGAGATGATGATGACCTTCCGTTGTCTGTTTACAACAGGTAACCTTTGGATCGGCTGTCTGCTTGGCGTCTCAGGTCGAGGCAGCCTGGGCCCCTCCCCCTGAGAAGGAGGAACACCAGTGCAGTCACATGACACAATCGCTATGGTTACACTGCGGTTCACTTGGACTAAAAGTATAAATTAGCTCTTTTATATGTGGTGAGAAATGTTGTGTCATGTTACCTTGGTTACAGGTGTGGCTGCCTCTCTTCCCCCACGATAATCCTCACCCAACGTTCCTGTCAAAACGCATCATGCTCAGTGTGGACACCACTGTCTACCCGCAGGTGGTCCTCTTCAAGGAGGCAGCCATCCTCGGACTCAGCCATGAGACTCAAGTGTTCACAGAACTGTCGTCACCAACTCACTCGGCGGCCATTTTCCCATACTCAACTGTTGAGCGGGCTGTGAGTCCTGGGAGCCCCTGTACATGAGCAATTGTAGCTCTGTCAATGAATGCTTGCCGTTAACCAGTCTGTACGCTGGTCCTGTCCCTGCAGATCCAACTCTGTCTTCATCCTATACTTCGGCAACTTCTCAAGAGAAAGTGAGTACCCTCCTCTCCCGTCCCCAGTGAGGTGCCTACTGAGGTCTTCCTCTGTACAGTTTGGGGACCCACGCCCTGCAGCTGGCTCAGGGATACTGTCACTTGCCATACTTTGCTCACGTTCTGGAGTGTATGTTGCATGAGGTCCTGGAGGAGGAGGCTCCAGCCAATCTACCCCTACCTGGTGTGTGTGTGTGTGTGTGTGTGTGTGTGTGTGTGTGTGTGATTGTGCCTAATGGAGACACCATTTGTTTGCATTGTTTTCCAATCCATTCTTACTGAGGTTGGCTCTATGGTTGGAAACCTCGAGGAAAACGACAGCAAACAATTGTGTGTTTAAGCGCTCTCAAGCCCAGCTGCCTCCCCTCCAATGACACTGGTGCATGAAGTGCTGTGTGTGAAGGGTGCTGGTGACTGCATGTATGTGACCTTGCCAGGTGTTATGGTGGTTGTGTGGATGCCCTTCCCTAGATCCCCTCCTGCCCCAGGTGGTGCAGTTCATCAGACAGTTCCCACAGTTCCACACCACTGTCAGCTCTTGTGCAAGGAAGACGGAAGTTGCTCTCTGGCGTTATCTGTTTGCTGCTGTAGGTAAACCAAGAGATCTCTTTGAGGTATAGCACCCCTTATACAATAGAAACACTCCATTCTACGGATGGGGTTATTAGTACTGCTTGACATTCTATAGGTATGTATCAAGAGTGGTAACCTGGCAACAGCTGCTACCTACCTCATTATTATTCAAAACCTGGAGACATCAGCTGTGTCTCGGAAATTGGCCACTCGACTACTGGAGTGCGCCCTGGAGGCGGGGCTGTGGGAATTGGCAAACAACCTCATTCGCTATCTCCAGGCCATTGGTGAGTCCACCCATTGATCACAGACCCCTCCCACTCCCTATTAGGTGTCTCAATTCTTGTTCATCCCAGGAGGTGGTGAGGTCTCGCTGGCTACTCCCAAAACAGTCACACCTGGTACCCCATTCAGTGCAAGTGGGCCCCTATCATCAGACAGTGTGGGTGTGGTCAAGACTCCCGAGGATTGCGACACAGAAGAACCCAAATCCTTTGGTCGACCACAGTTTGTAGTTGACACCAACACAAAAGTAGAGGTACATTGTGTGTGTGTGTGTGTGTGTGTGTGTGTGTGTGTGTGTGTGTGTGTGTGTGTGTGGTGTGTCCTTATGTGTTTTTTCAGGTGCTGTATGGGCTGTCTAGCACAATATTCACAGGGTCCTCAAAGCCTTGAATTTCTACAACCTCTACATACAGTACTTCATTGATCTCCTGCTGGGGCGTCATGCCCGTAAACTACTCACGGCTTGTCAAGTGAAGGAGCTAGGAAAGTTTTCTGCAAATGTTGACTTTGATCTGGCCTCGTGGCTGGCCAAGGAGAGGTGGGTCATGGGTGCAGTGTGGACTCACTGGCTACACCACACACCCCTCATCCACTCACTGGCTACACCACACACCCCATCCACTCACTGGCTACACCACACCCCTCATCCACTCACTGGCTACACCACACACCCCATCCACTCACTGGCTACACCACACACCTCATCCACTCACTGGCTACACCACACCCCTCATCCACTCACTGGCTACACCACACCCCTCATCCACTCACTGGCTACACCACACACCTCATCCACTCACTGGCTACACCACACACCTCCATCATACCCCGCCCCTTCCATAGATATCATGGTCTACTAGTGCATGCAGTAAAGCGTTGTGATACTCTGTTTGAGTGATGCAATAGTACTGACCAGGTCTGTTGAAAGAGTGGAACTTGAAATTTTGAAATAGCTGTGGCCATATTGGATGGGAATGTGGAATAACTCTCATAGCGTTCCGGTTGGCAACCATAGAAGGAGGTGACTACCCCCACCTCAGCTAAGGCATTTCCATAATCACGTTCAACTGACACTCCCACACTCCTCTCAATACATACCACATCCCATATCCACCTTTGTATACTGTTTGTACTGTGTGTGCTGTGTGTACTGTGTATAGTGTGTGTACTATATGTAGTGTGTACCGTGTGTACTGCGTGTACTGCATGTACTGTATGTACTGTGTGTACTGTATGTACTGTGTGTACTGTATGTACTGTGTGTACTGTGTGACTGTGTGTACTGTATGTACTGTGTGTACTGTGTGTACTGTGTGTACTGTGTGTACTGTATGTACTGTGTGTACTGTGTGTACTGTGTGTACTGTGTGTACTGTATGTACTGTATGTACTGTATGTACTGTATGTACTGTATGTGCTGTATGTGCTGTATGTACTGTGTGTAGTGTGTGTACTGTGTGTACTGTATGTACTGTGTGTACTGTGTGTACTGTGTGTACTGTGTGTACTGTATGTACTGTGTGTACTGTGTATAGTGTGTGCACTATGTGTACTGTGTGTGGCCCATCAATTCCTGTAGAACAAGAGCTGGTAGAGTTGAAGACTTTGTAGCAGCTCTGCTTAGCCTTCATCAACAGTTCAACTGGCCGTTACCAACTGGACCCCAGTCCTCCACCCACCAGGTGAGGACTCCTTGTGACGGAGCGCCGTCAACATGTCTAAAATATGACAGCGAGACCAAGTGTATCAATGCAGAGGACACTGATGAAGGTACATGGTTCACTGATAGCATGTGGGGCACCATTCTTGGAATACCACGCCCCCTCACTGTCATGCTTTGTACTACACACACCACACACACTGAACCTGCTGCTCTCACTAAAGTCAGACTACTGTTCTCTTGTGGTCCTAGAATCACCTCGATCCTCAGTGAATCGCTCCTTTCGGCCACCCGACCTGAACCTCAAGGATGTATCCACTATTCAGACTCCACCCACAGATCAGGTGACTGCTTCAGTGACAGAGGTCAAGCTGGAAGAAATTGAGCACAGTGAAAATTCAATGTCACCATGGCAACAGAGGCACAATTCAAGGTGAACCAGAATATTTGATCTCCTCTTTGTTGACGATGATCTTGTACATCTGGTTGGAGTGGACACCTTCCCAGAGTGTGTCACCACCCTGTGTGTCTTACCCGCCCAGCACCAGCGACCTCGATCAAGTGAACAACATTCCTGTGTCTGCTTCTGTGAGGGATGCAACATGGTTACTACGGTTACCATCAAAACCACCAGAACAGTCTGAAAATGAACTGAGGTTTGCAACACAGACCACCAGTACATGTGCACACACACACACGTGCACACGCACACACACACACATATGTACACACACACACACACACACACACACACACACACACACACACACGCACACACGTGCATGCACACATGCACACACACACACACACACACACACACACACACACACACACACACACACACACACACACACACACACACACACACACACACACACACACACACACACACACACACACACACACACACACACACACACACACACACACACACACACACACACACATGCAGCATGAACTTCCCCTTTCCAGGTATTTGGCTCAAGTAATGCTATCAGCTGGCTGTCTGGAGTGGTTCTTGGTGGTGGGTATTCTCCTCCAAGATGGCCGACTACTCCAAGACATGGTATCAATCCTGGACGAACTAGTACACATTGACATGGCATCTCATGTGGCCACTGCCAATCAACTCACTTACCATTTGGCGGTATTCCAGGAATGGGCCAGCAGTGAATGGTAAAGGAAATTACATGTTAGTCGTTAATCGGTAGAATGAACTAGATGTGATGAGACCAGTCATCACCTCAAGTTGTTGATCGTTTTCTGTCAACACTGCTATGTACTACACATTCCTTAAACACCAGTGACCACAGTACAACAGATAACTGTTCAGGGGTACATCTCTCCCTCCCTCCCTCCCTCCCTCCCTCTCCCTCTCCCTCTCTCCCTCCCTCCCTCCCTTCCTCCCTCCCTCTCTCCCTCCCTCCCTCTCCCTCTCCCTCTCTCTCTCTCTCTCTCTCTCTCTCTCTCCCTCCCTCCCTCCCTTCCTCCCTCCCTCTCTCCCTCCCTCCCTCTCCCTCTCCCTCTCTCTCTCTCTCTCTCTCTCTCTCTCTCTCTCTCTAACATACTGGTGTGACAGATGACATACCATCTTACACCAAGCAACCCCCAAACAAGCAATACTGGTTACAAGCGCTGATTGTTTGTTTACTTCTCTTCCACTTGTTGTTGTGCTTGTTTATTTGTTCTGTTTGACTGTCACACAACTCTAAAGTGTTAAGCTCTCGAGGAGAGGGAGTTGTTTATTTGGATGACAACGGACATTGCCATGACAACAAATGTGAATGGTTGTATTCTCTCTATGTAGCCCAGGTTATAAGAAGCTCGATGATCAGCTCAATACCATGAGTCAGTCCATAGCACAGTTGATGAAATGCAGGGACATCAATGGCAGCAACTCCCCGGTCAGGGGTGGGGAGAAGGCCAACCCTAACACAGAACAGAACAACATTCTCTCTGAACACAAAGAAAGTGAACAGAGGGACAGCTCAGAAGTCGTTGTTGACCATCCCCATAGGGAACAGGCTCCAGACACATGTGTGGTGTCTTGAGCCAATCTCTATTGATAATCAAATTACAATGTTTTTATTTCTCACATAAGGCAAACATGCACACTGCTCATATAAGTGAGTGTGGTATTTTTGGTCGTGATGACAACTTTATATGTTACCCTTCTAATGATGGTCTGATCCGACTTTGGTGATGTGGCATACTTCAAATCACTTCTCCTCTGTGGAGGAATTCCGCCACTTCTGTATTTGTGCGAGTATCTATGGGGATCCCTTTTCGGGCCGCGTGGGGGTGAGAGCCTCGGAAAACATTCACCTTGTCGTGCAAATGTTTTCCATGTTTGTACATACTCCCTCGGTCGGTAATGAGATTCATGACTTGGCATGTCTCACGCGACCGGCACCCGAGCTGCTAGTATAAATGTACCGTCTCTTCTCTTTCGGAAAGTTTCTTTAGAGCCACACGCTTCTAAGCCGCGATGTTCTCTGCACTTGCAAACTTGTGTATTGTTACGTTTCTACTGAACACCCTCGCCCAAGCTACCGACTTCTCCATTGACAGAGGGACCATTCCAACCCGGTTTTCTGTACGAGAGAGCTACCCCGACAGAGATGAAGACACGGAGTGTAGGCCCATCAGGGTCAGGATAGCCAGGGACTCGTTCCGCTTCACGAGAGACCTGCGTGTCAACTACAACAGACGACTGACCTTCCGCAATTCAGACGCGCGAAGGATGACTTCACGCTGCCAGTCCAGACTGGATGCTCTCGCCAGCACCTACTATAAACGTTTTCGAAGAAATTTAGAAGTCCTTCTCGGCTGGGTGGACTACGACAGTGATGTTTCTTCTCTCGGGATCAGCAATACGTCTCTGCATTATGAAGGTAAGCATGTGTAACGTGTTCTGGCTACATCCACTACCACCGGTGTTGGCCAGCCAGCCACAACTGGTGCGTGAAGTAGGTCCGAACGTTGACAGTGCCGTGTCCATCGCCGTGTTCATTCCCTCCTCCTCCTCGCTGCACTCCAGGACGGTCTGTTCGGATCAGAGGCTACATCCAGACCATTGCTCACTACTCGGAAATCTTGTTGATGGCAATCGAAAGCGGGTTTGACTGGGTCTACCTGGAATCGGAGAGCTACATTCGATTGAGTGTAGTCCCAGACCGTGAGTGGCACACACCATCCACCCACGTGCATGCACACGCACAACTCGTCATTCGTCCTATTGACCAAACCCTCTCCTCTCTTCAGTTTGTAGAATCAACATGGATTTAATTTGGATCCTGGATCAGTCTGGGAGTGTTGGACGGAGCAACCACAGACTAGCTCTCCAGTTTATCAGTAATGTTCATAACTTCTTTGAGATTGGACTCGAGAGGACAAGGGTTGGCATGGTAACTTACTCCACACGGAGTAGAATACCGTTTGACCTTGATGACCTCACAACCAGGACGTCATTGCAGAGGGCTGTTGGCAGGATCTCCTACCCCGGGGGCTACACGCGCACGGCACAGGCCCTCAGGTACACCAGGGCACTGTTTAATGAGTCAATTGGGCGAGGAGTTCGGCCCAGCAGTAAGGGTATTCCCCGTGTAGCCGTACTGATAACTGATGGGAAGTCTAACTTGGAGCCACTCGATGACGAGCCCCAGCTGTTGAAGGACTCCGGGGTTGTAGTATATTCTGTGGGGATAGGTAATATTGACCTGGATGAGCTGCTGGAGATCTCCTCCGACCCTGACCAACTGTATGTATACCTTTTAAGGAGATACACTGATGCGGCTTCTTTTGTTGATCTTATAGGAGCAACACTGTGTGAATGTGAGTGGGAGTGACAAAGACTGTGTGTATATGCTGTGTGTACTGTGTGTATTGTATGTACTGTGTGTACTGTATGTACTGTGTGTACTGTGTGTACTAGGTGTACTGTATGTACTGTGTGTACTGTGTGTACTGTATGTATTGTATGTACCGTGTGTATTGATGTACTGTGTGTACTGTGTGTACTGTATGTACTGTGTGTACTGTATGTACTGTGTGCACTAGGTATACTGTGTGTACTGTGTGTACTGTGTGTACTGTATGTTTACTTTGTCACAAACTGGCTTGCAACAGACCCTCTTGTGATGTACCTCTCGTCTCCTGCAGCTCCTGCTATCGTCATCACGGGGAGCTTCATCTTCACTCGTGTCAGCCGGGCAGAGTTCAAGTACTTTCAAAGCACCTGTGGACGGTTCACACGGAACACCACTGTCATCATTGAAATTGTGAGTACCTGAATGTGGTGGGCATGGGTCACAGGCCTTGTCTTCACTAAACCCTCCTACGTCACTCTTATCCTTGTAGCGCGATACAATTGGTTTTTCATTTGTTTATGCATCAACAACAATTAACAACCCTGGTCCAGTTAGCCCTCGTCCGTACGTGGTTGCCAGTACCAATGCAGCCTTCAAGAGAAAGCGAAGACTAATCACTATTCAGTTCAATGCTGAGCTGACCTTCTCAAGAGTAAGTGCTCCAATCTCCTTCACTGATAGTAAGTGCTCCAAATTCCTTCACTGATAGTAAGTGCTCCAAACTCCTTCACTGATAGTAAGTGCTCCAAACTCCTTCACTGATAGTAAGTGCTCCAAACTCCTTCACTGATAGTAAGTGCTCCAAACTCCTTCACTGATAGTATGCACTCCAAACTCCTTCACTGATAGTAAGTGCTCCAAACTCCTTCACTGATAGTAAGTGCTCCAAATTCCTTTGCTGATAGTAAGTGCTCCAAACTCCTTCACTGATAGTAAGTGCTCCAAACTCCTTCACTGATAGTAAGTGTTCCAAACTCCTTCACTGATAGTAAGTGCTCCAAATTCCTTCACTGATAGTAAGTGCTTCAATCTCCTTCACTGATAGTAAGTGCTTCAATCTCCTTCACTGATAGTAAGTGCTCCAAATTCCTTCACTGATAGTAAGTGCTTCAATCTCCTTCACTGATAGTAAGTGCTCCAAACTCCTTCACTGATAGTAAGTGCTCCAATCTCCTTCACTGATAGTAAGTGCTCCAAACTCCTTCACTGATAGTAAGTGCTCCAAATTCCTTCACTGATAGTAAGTGCTCCAAATTCCTTCACTGATAGTAAGTGCTCCAAATTCCTTCACTGATAGTAAGTGCTCCAAACTCCTTCACTGATAGTAAGTGCTCCAAACTCCTTCACTGATAGTAAGTGCTCCAAATTCCTTCACTGATAGTAAGTGCTCCAAACTCCTTCACTGATAGTATACACTTCAACTTCTTTTGACTCTCTTGCCTCCACCCTCACTACCATCGCCACCTCCCACATTACCGCAGTCCCCTCCCACCCTCACTACCATCTCCACCTCCCACATTACCGCAGTCCCCTCCCACCCTCCCACTCACTTCCACTATCTCAGTTAGGTACTTCCACTCTTGTGTTCATTCTAGTTTTGTATTCTCTGCAGACTGTGTACATCAGTGTGGAGGGTACGGAGGACACAAACGAGTTTGAAATGACAGTGTATGAGATGCTGTTTGATCCCAGCATCTTGGAAGTAACTGTTCCCGGGGATTCCCCTTCTTCCAACCCAATCATCAATGTTCGTGACTACTTGACCTCACAGGACAGGTGAATCTCATTGCTGCCAAGGTTGTAAAGCCATCGTTATATTCATCTCCCTGTTCCTTCTCTACAGCTTTGTTTTCTCAATTACTGAGGGGAATACTGGTGATCGCTTCTCCATTGACCAATCCACTGGAGCGATATCCGCACAGACACTGGACCCAGATGATGCTTTGGTCTACAATTTAACTGTCATTGCGGAGAATGTGCAAGACCCTTGTCAGAGGTCTAGAGTCTATGTTGTTGTCATGGTAACACCTGGCAACAACCATGACCCCGTCTTCAATACTCTGGCTCCTATCTCCATTCCAGAGACAACATCCAATGGTGACGATATTGTCGTGGTTACAGCCACCGATGATGATCCCGGTACAAGTGGTGAAATTGTGTATTCCATAATAAATGGGAATGGGAATGGTGTGTTTGATATTGACCCCATTTCCGGTACCATTTCTGTATCGCAAAGTCAGTTTCTGAATCAATCAGACCCCGCTATACCTAGGTTCCAACTTACTCTTCAAGCAGCTGATGGGGGAAGTCCCCAGAGAAATGCCACAGCAGTTCAAGTCATTGATGTAACGGATGTCAACGAGGCTCCTTTCTTCACCACGCCATGTGCGCTGAACAACACTTGTGCATTCTCCATAAGTGAGGGAGCAGGCATGGGGGAGAGTATTGGTGTTGTCATGGCTACTGATGTAGATCCTGGAACCAATGGGATGTTAACGTACTTGATCACCACAACCTCAGTTAACCTCTTTCATGTAACCAGCAATGGGACCATTGTTGTCAATGGCAACCTTGATTATGACACGGGGGAGACGAGTTTTCTAATAGAGGTAGTTGTGAGAGATGGGGGAAACCCCTCTCTTTCCACCACTACCGAAGTTTCCATTGACATCACAGACATTAACGACACTCCACCTACCATCAATGCCCGGTCACCAGTGGATTTACTGGAATCAGCTACTGGTCTGGTTGCCACAGTGGTGTCCGACGACCCTGACACTGTTGGGGGTCCAACCACGTTCACATTAACAGGATCTTCGCTGTTTGCCATCGACTGCCACAGCGGAGAAATCACCCTGACAGGACCTCTCGACTACGAGACTCAAACACGTCATAGTGTCACCGTGACGGCCGAGGATGATGGAGGACTGTCATCGAGCGCTGACATCGTCTTTAACGTCATTGATGAAAACGATAACAGTCCAATCTTCTTCGGTGAGCCATACATCTTCAGTTTGGTTGAAGAACAGGTGATGGAGGACTTTGGGGGGGTCTTTGCAAACGATAGTGATTCCGGTACCAATGCACAGATCAAATACTCATTGCGACCGACTTCTAATCTGTTCAATATTAATGAACAATCTGGAAGGCTATCAGCGGATAGACTAGACCGAGAGGATGTGGATTTCCACTCCCTGACAGTGGTGGCAACTGACTGTGGAAATCCCAGTCGATCCTCGACTTCAACCATACGTATCACAGTTACAGACATCAACGACAATCAACCAACCTTCCAGCAACAAACCCACAGATTGGAGCTGAGAGAGGATGTAGCAGTACCACGAGATGTACTGATTGTCATGGCAACAGACAGGGATGCTCCTGGTACCGACAATTCGCGTATTGCATACACTGTGCTGCCCAACGAGGGGTTTTTTGAAGTTGATACGAACAGTGGTCAGTTACGGTTGGTTCAGGAATTGGACTATGAAACAAACCAAAGACACAACGTCACTGTGATCGCCACAGATCAAGGACAACCGGCCTTGAGTGGGAGTACTGTTGTCCTAGTAACCGTCATTGATGTCAACGACAATGTACCTACCATTACATCAAATTTATCAGTTAACATTTCTGAGCTTACGCAACCTGGTACACCCATTGCGCAATTCATGGCGGAAGATGAAGATGGCAATTCAGTGCTGAGATATTCGATAGCAGATGACAACGGTGAGGGCTTGTTCACAGTGAACTCCTCCACTGGGCTGGTGACTCTATTGTCTATGCTGGATTACGAGATCCAGCAGACACATGAGTTGAACATCTCAGTCAACGACCAGGGAGGTGGGGAGTCATTTGGAGCACTGAGAGTCAATGTTATCAACGAAAATGACAATATTCCTGTCATTTCTGTGGTGACTTCCTTTAATGTTAGTGAAGAAGAACCTGTTTCAACCAGTTTGTTCACTGCCAATGTTTCAGATGCTGACCTGGATCCCTTTGGGACAGTCACCTTGCTGATATTCTCCCAGCCCATCCCCGGAGTATTGGACATTGACAATAACGGTCTGGTCACTATTGCAGACGTCATAGACAGAGAGTCCTTACCTCCTAATTCTAACGACCAATTTATTGTCACCATAGAAGCATCTGATGGTCAGAAATCGTCAACGGCAACAGTTATAATTAATGTGTTGGACATCAATGACAATGATCCCATCTTTGTCAACCATAGCACATCGATGGGCTTCCAGGAAGAGCAGATGACAGGAACTACACTCACCATGTTGAGCGCCAATGACGCTGACATCCAGCTCAACGGCGACATCAGATACTCCATCACCAACCAGACAAACCTCCCTTTTACTATCGACAGTGTGAGTGGTGCGGTCACTTCGACAAGAAAATTGGACCGAGAGAGCGGAGATGATTGGTTCACGCTGGAGGTGGTGGCCTCTGACAGGGGGACCCCCTCTAGGAATGCAACAACAGTTATTTCAGTTCGAGTGGTGGATATTAACGACAATCCCCCCACCTTCAACAACACGTTGCACCAGATCTCGATATCTGAGAACACAACACTCGGAGCAATAGTGGTTCAACTGCAGGCACAAGACGCTGACCAAGGTTCGTTGTTAGATTAGTCCGTGGTGTATGGCACTATTAGCAGGGAAACACCTGTACAGTGACTCTCAGTCTCTGTAGGGAGCATGTACTATTGCCGGTGCCTTGTACATGTACACCCGCATGGCAGTTGTAGGACAAATGTTACATGAACATACGTAATAGTGTTGTTACATCTGTGTCTCCATTCCAGGTTCAAATGGACAGTTTGCATTCCAAATTCTGTCTGGGAATGAAGACTCCACCTTCCATATCACCAATGACACTGGGCTGCTTACAGTCTCAAGAAATCTTGACTTTGAACAAAGACAAATGTATAGGGTTACCATAGCAGCAGTTGACATGGGAACTCCTTCATTACAAGGGAGTGCAGTGGTAGAGGTAAATGTAGTCAACATTGATGAATCTCCCCCTCAGTTTGTGTCACCCTGTTACCGAGAGCTGGAGGAGACCCCTGTTGCCCAGGGCGACCCCCTACTGGTGCTGGTGTGTAGGGCTGAAGACTATGATGATGGAAGAGTTACAGGGTTTAGAGTAAGTGGGCGGGTCGGAGTGTGCGTGGGTGTGTCATGTGTATCCAATGGTGTGAGTGGGTGTGTCAGATGCCACATGTGGGTGTGTCATACTGTATCCTATGGTGTGAGTGGGTGTGTCAGATGCCACATGTGGGTGTGTCATACTGTATCCTATGGTGTAAGTGGGTGTGTCAGATGCCACATGTGGGTGTGTCATACTGTATCCTATGGTGTAAGTGGGTGTGTCAGATGCCACATGTGGGTGTGTCATACTGTATCCTATGGTGTGTGTGTGTGTCAGATGCCACATGTGGGTGTGTCATACTGTATCCTATGGTGTAAGTGGGTGTGTCAGATGCCACATGTGGGTGTGTCATATACTGTATCCTATGGTGTGTGTGTGTGTGTCAGATGCCACATGTGGGTGTGTCATATACTGTATCCTATGGTGTGTGTGTGTGTGTCAGATGCCACATAATATGGGTGTGTCGTATACTGTACTAACCACTTCAATCCACACTTCCTGTCTACAGGTGAATTATGAGCTGGTGTCAGTGAATGGTAGGACAACTGAGTTGAATCATCCATTTTCAAGTGTTATCCGAAATGGTCAACTGCTCGCTACTAGAGACCTTGATTTTGAAGCAGAATCCAACTGGACCCTCCTCATATCGGCCACCGATCCTTCTGGTAACAAAGCCTATACTTACGCTTATGTCATCATTCTGGATGTCAACGACAATGCACCCATGTTCACCAACCCACCCTTTGAGGCGGTCTATGCTGCAGTCGACAGCACTCTCATATTTAAACTGGAAGCTGAGGACCTGGACACTGGGCTGAATGGACTGTTTGAGATATATTTGGCTGATCCTCCCTTCACCAAAAGGGAGGATAGTGAGATCTACGATGTCATGGTCAATGCCACTGACTTTGGCACTCCTCGACTAACGGGATCTGTCATGCTGCAAGTGACGCTTCGAGTTGTGCCGTGTTCACTAGTGGACTTCTTCCTGGATTACACACCTAATGATACCCATGCATTCGTCTACATCAGAACACTGTGTGCGGTCCAAGTGGAGCCAATTCAAGCTGATTTGGTACTGGGACAGAACCACACCTTTCAGTGCTTTGCTCAGGGCAACACGGACATTACCTACCAATGGATTCACAATGGATCAGCGATTACAGAGGTTTCCAACTCTGGAGAACTGGTCTTGACAGACATAGCGTTTGAAAATGCTGGACACTATGCTTGTGTGGCTATATCAACACTTGGGTCCATACAGACTGAGACAGTCAATGCTATCGTATTGGGTACGTCTGTGCGTCCGTGTGTGTTTGGTGTGGTAGCCACGTGTGGTGGTCCATGTCTGAATATGTTCCTCCTCCTCCAGTTGCCCCTATCATCCTGACTCCTCCCAGAGATGTCAGTGTCGAGGTGGGAAGAGATGTTACATTCTGGTGCATTTCAGTTGGCAGTCCGGAGCCTCAGAATCGATTCACACACACTAGAAGATTCACCACTTCCGATGTTGACAGTGATGAGAGGACAATAGTGAGCATATTAGCATGTGGCCGGATATCAACACAGGACTTACATTCCTTTTGTACACCATAGGTTACGCCAAACCTTCTCTTCATATCATCAGTGATGGCCGAGGATGATGGGTACTATCAGTGTGTAGCTAGCAACTCAGCAGGAGAAGTGACATCTGACCCAGCCAGACTATTTATATTCGGTATGTTGGTGTATGTGTGTGTGTGTGTGTGTGTGTGTGTGTGTGTGTGTGTGTGTGTGTGTATGTGCCCCTCCCTCAACCTGCCCCTCCCCCCAGGCCTGTCCAACCTAATCTCGGTCACCGTTGAAGAGATACAATCACCTGATGCCGTTGGTCAGTGTCAAGCCTTCAACCCCACAACCTTTGCTAACAGTGCAAACCAAGCTAGCAACAACCAACTGGAGATGCATGTCATCAACTCTACTGGAGAGAACGTGTGCAGTCCGAGTGCCTGCTCCCCCAACCCTTGTCTGAATGAAGGCATGTGTTCAGAGTCCAACACCACTTCTGATGGCTACACATGCACCTGCCTGGATGGGTGGAGTGGGACGATCTGTGAATCAGATATCGACGAGTGTGCCACAGGTGAGCTAGTGGTGATCATGTGATGGTCACGTGACAGTCATACTCAATCAAATATTCTCTTCCATGTAGACCCGTGTTTGTTTGGAGGCAACTGTACTAATACGAATGGATCCTTCCAGTGTGCGTGTGCTCGTGGTTACTTTGGGCCGACCTGCAAGTACAGAGATGTTTGTAACCATACATTGTGTCCGGAAGGGCAGGTATGCATAGAAACTATTGTTGTAGTGGAAGGATACGACTGTGTCGACAACAACACACAAATGATAGTGGTCACCGGGTTGCCGGGGGTTACCAGTGGTGACCTCGATGGAACTATTGAGCTTAACAATCTCGAGGACCCAGTTCCATTTGCATCACCTGTTAGTTTGAATTGGAATCTACAATACAATAGGAACATGTGTTCATGCTCTGTTTGTTCTCCATTCCAGGACAAGTCAGGCAAACGCCGTAAGAGGCAGTCTTCCGATCGGCTGCTCTGTGAGGTCCGAACCCATCCAGTGGACCAGCAGAAGTTCCAACTTGTTTTTGTTTGTCCCGATGGAGCCACACCTCCTGACACCAGTGACTTCATGGAGGTGTGCCAGCTACTCTTGGCCAATGGACAGGTTGCCGACTGTAGATTCCCCGATGGCAATATGGTCACTAGGCCTGAACCAGTCCAACTACCTCCAGCAAGGTGAGGGTTTGTCATGTGACTGTCACATGATAATGGATGTACTACGTACTTTTGCATATGTGATGTCACATACCTGTCCTCTGCTGTTAGGATAACCATATCCTTCATCGTGACTGACCCAAGATCAAATCTTGCCTTAATTGCTGAAGATGGATTGGAAGAATTAGAGCGATTCAATGTTCTGGAGGCTCTGAAGGACCAAGGTTACCAAGTTCAGAACCCTGTAGTGGGCTCTGTGGTCACTCCCCCAACAGCAAGTATGTAGGGAGAGCTGGTGTACATAAACCAGGTTTTGTGTCGCGGTGACTGTGAGTGACAAGGTGTGTCCCCTCCCCTGCAGGGCCTACTGAACCTGTTCCCGACTATCAAGTGGCTACTATCGTTGGAGCAGTGGTTGGCGTGCTTGGGGCCGTCTTCATCCTCCTGGCTATTGTTGGTGTGTTTATTTGCTGCTTTGCCTCCAGATCCAGTGGAAAACTGTAAGTTGTCTTGTTTCTATGTCAACATTTTCTCTCCTCCACCATCTTCCCCCCCCCCCCCCCCCCCCACAGGATGATGTCAACGGCTACAGCTAAACGTAGAATGTCAATGATAGCCCGTCCAAAGAGCACAGTGGTCAACACCACAGTGGACCTTGGGACGCAGGGAACCTACACTGTTAATCAGTATGGACCAGAGGTTCAGAATCCAACTTTTGTAAATGAGTGGACAGTTGGAAATGGGAATCAGAATGGATTTGAGGACAGTGAAATTGGTGTGGAATCATTGAAAAGTAGAATTGGTGGGTGTGTTCGTTAACCCGTATTGCTTCTTATTTATCATTATGTAGTCATAGATGTGTATAGATGGACACCAATGCATCAAACACATGCTCACGTACATGCAATATGCACACACACACACACACATGTACACACACACACACACACACACTACATTTATTACCTCTCAATAACACTGTGCATATCTACAGAGTTGTCATAATATTATTATGATCTTTTTCTTCAGACGAAGTCATGCCTACCTCCTCTCATCCAGAACTGTCCAATCCAAACAAGACGGCTAATCCAGAGAAGTCAGCTGGTATCAGGAAGGTCCCAATTGATAAGAAGGGAAAGAAATTGGAAACCACCATTGTGAACACTCCCACAGTCACACCTAATCACAAAAGTAGTTCCACTTCCACTACAGAGTTGACCACAAACTGGGAATGAGACTCTTAAAACATTAATAACTACCATCAGCAACATTACATTCAGACTTTATTCTTATGTAAATATACCCTCTGCATTTGGTGTGTGTGTGATTATTGATATAATATTATGTACATATGATATACGTGTATGGTGACCAAGAGTGTATACCAGTTCTTGATACAATAAAGCGGAAATAAGACATCGACAGGCTCAGTTGAGTGTATTCTTGGAGCAGTGGTTCACTCAATAATAGTTAGTGGTTAATGCGTTACACCAAGCAGTTTTTGGAGAATTGCTACACCTGGTAACCCTAGTATGAACTAACTTTGATTAATTTTATAATGGCCTCCACGAATTGTCAATCTGTGCGGAGCACAGGTGGATTCTAAATAATTTGAACTATCCTGGACATCCTCAAACCTGGATGACTTGCATAGCAGCAGATGCCCAACTGAAAACAGTACCATGAGGTCTTGACATTGCAACCTTCATGCATGTTGCCATAGGGACAGCTGATCGTGCACAGCAAAACAGCCATATGTCCGCCACAACTAGAGGTTGGCTCCGCTCCACACCGCATCAAACACAGTATCAAGAAATTCCATACACAATATATTATTATAGTTATTTAATTATTGAGAGTTCGACATTAATAATTACAATAAAGTTGGTAGTTGAGATAACCATTTAGTGCTTACATATGGAGAATTACACTGACATGGAAGGGTAGCTCAATGTGTTTGAGTGGTGTGTAGTGTGTGTAGTTTTTGTGGAAATAGAATCATTAGAGCACTGGATGACAGTGCTCAGTAGTAGCAAACCCTATCAAAGTCAACAGTTGTAGTGGTCCCCTCTAAGGCAACGTTTAGGACTGGTAGTCTGTGAGGCACTCTTGTGTTGACTCGGGCCTTGCGCTGCAGAGGGAGGGGTGGCCAGTAGATGACACAAAGTTGGTGTGGGCAATGAATAACACAAAGGGTGATGTCAGTAAAAAAACAAAATAGATGGGTGTTACGAGTAAATAAATATATGAAATAAATAACAAAATAGATGGGTGTTACAAGTAAATAAATATATAAAGTAAATAACAAAATAGATGGGTGTTACGAGTAAATAAATATATAAATAAATAACAAGAGATGGGTGTGGTCAGTGAATAAATGACACAACAGGCAGATGTGGTCAGGAAATAGAAAACACTTAACACAGATGGGTGTGGTCAGTATGTAAACAATACAGAGGGGTGTGGTGATAATTGACAGACATTGTTGGTCCATCTCACCTGTGAGCAAGGCATGGAGCCAACCATCGATGTCTTCCTATCGTCGAACCAATACCAAAGCATATCTCGGAAGTGGTCACAATCAACTGTGAAATCTTGGAAAGCCCCTGTGCTCATGCCTGCCAAGGACCAGAGCTGGGACTCATGCTTAACATACTCCATGGCTGGTAGAAAATGGTCCATGGGGGAAGTGGTCTTGAGAAGATAAACACATCAATCATCAGTGACTATTAACTTGCGGTACTTTGTGTGTGCATGTGCATGAGGGAGTATGTGTGCACGTACATATGCATATAAATACGTACATGTACGTACATGTATATGTACACATAAATGTGTATGTGTCTACATGTTTTGTGAGTTTACATACCATTGTGGATTTCATTGGTGAAACACAGGTGGCTTTCTTCTCCCGTAGACAGTACACCTCAAAAGCGTCATTTTTAGACCCTTCATTGGGATCAACCCAGTATAAACCTGTCAGAAATACACACAACAACTAAGTCAGTTAATTCATATTGAGTGGCTACTCTGCTGACACTAACCATCTTCGAAATCCGGGTTGTGACAGAACAGCTCCTTACAGTCTTTGCACGGCTCTTCCTTGGTTCCATTGCAGCCTGTATAGAAATTGCCAAACCATACGTCATTGCTGGATCCGCCATAGGGATGGACCTTGTTAGGCTGGATGATAGCGTTGCAGCCCAAACAGACACCAGGAGGACCAGGTGGACCATGGGCACCGGGGTGTCCAGTGTCTCCCTTGTCACCATCTCTGCCAGAAGGACCACGAGGTCCAGCCAGTCCGATGAAGCCCTATAGCAAGACGAACACAATGATAACTAGTCTACATCTGAGTCCAAACCTTTGGGACGAACTTGTCTTCCTGGTTCACCAGCATTACCAGCACGTCCAGGACTACCGGGTGAACCACGAGGACCCGCACCCCCAATACGACCAGAGGGACCAGCTGGGCCACTGTCACCTTGTAACCCGGGTATCCCTTGGGCTCCTTGGAGACCGCGGAAGCCCCGATCACCTTTGACCCCTCTTCTCCCTGCCTGCCCACGAGTACCATCAATACCCCGGGCTCCAGTAAATCCCTTTTCACCACGCAAACCTGGAGGACCAGCTTGGCCACCGACCCCGTCAGAACCACTTGGTCCTGGGTCCCCAGTGGGTCCCGCCAGGCCGCTGTTGCCCTATCAGTGCACAGGAGGAAGCCAATGATTCACAACACTTTTGTTAGCTATCGTTATCTTACAGTTTTTCCTGGTCTTCCTGCAGAGCCTGGTGGACCAGTGTCCCCACTTAGTCCCTGTAGTTGAGCGAAGAGGAACATGTCAATAGATACACAGAAACAATAAACACACACAGATGTTCACACACAATTTATAATTATCAACTTACAGAATCTCCATCAATACCTGGTGTGCCATCAAGGCCACTAGGACCATCATTTCCCTTCACATATGCAAGAAGGACAAGAGCAGAGTTTGTCACCGTACACAGGATCTCAGAATGACCCACAAGTAACTAACAATTTCTCCCTCTTTACCATTAGGTCCTTGACGACCTGGAGTACCGGGTTCACCCTAAGGCGAGAACAACAATAACAACAACAACAACAACAATAACAATATCAATACTTACAATTGGTCCTGATTGTCCAGGATCCCCTGGTTGGCCACTAGGACCAGGTAGACCTCTGCTGCCAATTAAACCAGTAGAACCCTTAACGCCAATCGGGCCTTGGACTCCCTGTGATGGGGGCAAACACACAACTGCTACCACTCCAATCTAATACTCTTGTAACACAAACTACTTACCCTTCTGCCGTCGATTCCCTTCATACCCTTAGGACCGGGGTTGCCATTTTCTCCGGGATCTCCAGGACGTCCAGGATTACCATCTGGACCGGCTGGACCAGGGAGACCCTAGCACAGTAGACCACACACAGAGCAACCTATTACCACCCACCCCTGTGTCACTGGTGATAGAAGCATTCTCACCTCTCGACCATCACTGCCAGCTCTTCCTTGTGGTCCACGTGAGCCTGGACGACCATCAGGTCCCGGTGGACCAGTCTCCCCCTTGAGTCCCTCACGACCATTAGGACCCTATGGAAAACAATCCACCCATCCCATCAGTAAGAGATCAATCCACCCATCTCATCAGTAAGAGATCAATCCACCCATCCCATCAGTAAGAGATCAATCCACCCATCCCATCAGTAAGAGATCAATCCACCCATCCCATCAGTAAGAGATCAATCCACCCATCCCATCAGTAAGAGATCAATCCACCCATCCCATCAGTAAGAGATCAATCCACCCATCCCATCAGTAAGAGATCAATCCACCCATCCCATCAGTAAGAGATCAATCCACCCATCCCATCAGTAAGAGATCAATCCACCCATCTCATCAGTAAGAGATCAATCCACCCATCCCATCAGTAAGAGATCAATCCACCCATCTCATCAGTAAGAGATCAACCCACCCATCCCATCAGTAAGAGATCAATCCACCCATCCCATCAGTAAGAGATCAACCCACCCATCTCATCAGTAAGAGATCAATCCACCCATCCCATCAGTAAGAGATCAACCCACCCATCCCATCAGTAAGAGATCAATCCACCCATCCCATCAGTAAGAGATCAATCCACCCATCTCATCAGTAAGAGATCAATCCACCCATCCCATCAGTAAGAGATCAATCCACCCATCTCATCAGTAAGAGATCAACCCACCCATCCCATCAGTAAGAGATCAATCCACCCATCCCATCAGTAAGAGATCAATCCACCCATCCCATCAGTAAGAGATCAATCCACCCATCCCATCAGTAAGAGATCAATCCACCCATCCCATCAGTAAGAGATCAATCCACCCATCTCATTATTGAAGCATGAATGATAAAATCTCAGAATGAATCCACTCACTGGAAATCCACGACTTCCCTGTATCCCAGCAGTGCCAGGAAGACCAATAGGTCCCTAATAAAAGAATAATATTGTGTTGACAAACGAACAGCAGTGAGGATGATAGAACCCACTTTTCCTCCAGTTACACCATCTACTCCTCCTGACCCTGGGTCTCCTTTTTCACCCTAAACAAGAATGTCAAGTTAACTCCAACAGGTGTACTCACACACAACAGACTAGACTAACTGGTTCTCCTTTTTCGCCGTCTGTACCAACGGCCCCTTTTGGACCATCCGTGCCATTGCCTCCAGGCAAACCTGCATCACCAGGGTCTCCCATGACCCCCATACCTCCCTGTGAACAAAGGATTTCACTTCAATACATTGCAGACCTAGCTCCACTACAAAGAGCACACAGTAGTTCACAAAGGATTTCACTTCAATACATTGCAGACCTAGCTCCACTACAAAGAGCACACAGTAGTTCACAAAGGATTTCACTTCAATACATTGCAGACCTAGCTCCACTACAAAGAGCACACAGTAGTTCTGAAGACATCACACATTTGAATAACTCACTACTGGTCCTGCAATGCCAGGTGAGCCTTGGTTACCAGATGCTCCTGGCAAGCCTTCCTCACCACGAGGACCTGGGTTACCTTGACTACCGGGAGTACCGGGAAGTCCCTGGGGGGAGGAGATTATCAACACTTGAAGGTAAGCACATCCAATCAACTCAAGGTAATCATATCCAGGGTAACCATTTCCAAGGTAACAATATCCACAGTAACCATTTCCAAGGTAACAATATCCACAGTAACCATTTCCAAGGTAACAATATCCACAGTAACCATTTCCAAGGTAACAATATCCACAGTAACCATATCCCAAAAATTGAAGGCAATCACATAACAGGGACTCACGCGCTGTCCTTGATTTCCCTTTGAACCATTCAGTCCCCCGGGTCCCATCTCTCCAATCATTCCAACACTACCAGGATCACCTCGTGGTCCGACTGCACCAGGCTCACCAGGAGACCCTCTGGGACCAACAATTCCCGGTGGACCTTGAACACCATGAACACCCTGGGCACAACAAATGTGCATTGTCAACTACACACTATGTCATAAAATATTCAATCAACTCACAGGATCACCATGGTCCCCAGTCACTCCCTGACGTCCCATGGCACCTCTGGCACCCTAAGCAAAGCAGACCAGCACACAGTGTGGTACAGATTCACTGTACAGTGTGGTACAGACTTACAGTTGCTCCTGACTTTCCTGGATCGCCTTTATCACCACCATCTCCCTTGGGTCCACGGGTACCTTGTCGACCGTTAGGCCCCGCAGCACCATCAGGTCCAATCTCTCCTTTTGGTCCCGCTGGTCCTGGGTCACCACGAATACCTGGAAACCCAGCACGCCCCCGAATGCCACTTTCTCCTGTTGGTCCTTGGGCTCCCTGTGGAGTGCATCAAATCAGTAGTCATAATACCAGCAACACAAATAGGATATTAAGTTACTTACATTTGGACCAGGTGGGCCATTTGACCCAATAGGGCCTCGTACCCCGTCAGGTCCCTATACCATGGAAGAGCAACTCAAACCAGATCTCACAGATGTGGAAACAACTGAGCAATTACCCCTGAACCAGATATACCCTTCACTCCCGAGCCGCCCTTTGTCCCTGGGTCTCCCTAACAAGCAAATGCATCATGTTAGAACATCAGCTATACATCCCAGTTCTTCACTGTTGCACATGTGCACTGTGACACCAGTATTCTCGGGACTCACTCTGATTCCTTTCATTCCTTGGAACCCTTTGGGTCCACCAGCTCCTTTGTCACCAGCATTACCAATACCTCCAGGACCACCTCGACCACCCTCTCTACCAGAAACACCCTAGAAACAAGGTGAAGAAAGAGGGTGGTTCATAGTAGGTGTGGTCACATAGAAGAAGGTGGTTCATAGTAGGTGTGGTCACATAGAAGAAGGTGGTTCATAGTAGGTGTGGTCACATAGAAGAAGGTGGTTCATAGTAGGTGTGGTCATGTAGAAGAGGTTGGTTCATAGTAGGTGTGGTCACATAGAAGAGGGTGGTTCATAGTAGGTGTGGTCACATAGAAGAGGGTGGTTCATAGTAGGTGTGGTCACATAGAAGAGGGTGGTTCATAGTAGGTGTGGTCATGTAGAAGAGGATGGTTCATAGTAGGTGTGGTCACATAGAAGAGGGTGGTTCATAGTAGGTGTGGTCACATAGAAGAGGGTGGTTCATAGTAGGTGTGGTCACATAGAAGAGGGTGGTTCATAGTAGGTGTGGTCACATAGAAGAGGGTGGTTCATAGTAGGTGTGGTCACGTAGAAGAGGGTGGTTCATAGTAGGTGTGGTCACGTAGAAGAGGTTGGTTCATAGTAGGTGTGGTCACGTAGAAGAGGGTGGTTCTTAGTAGGTGTGGTCACGTAAGAGGGTGGTTCATAGTAGGTGTGGTCACATAGAAGAGGGTGGTTCATAGTAGGTGTGGTCACATAGAAGAGGGTGGTTCATAGTAGGTGTGGTCACATAGAAGAGGGTGGTTCATAGTAGGTGTGGTCACATAGAAGAGGGTGGTTCATAGTAGGTGTGGTCACGTAGAAGAGGGTGGTTCATAGTAGGTGTGGTCACGTAGAAGAGGTTGGTTCATAGTAGGTGTGGTCACGTAGAAGAGGGTGGTTCTTAGTAGGTGTTCATGATAACACTCCCAACCTACTCACAGGCAGTCCAGGTTGTCCTGGAATACCAGTCTTCCCATCAGGTCCCTTGTTCCCTGGTTTTCCATGCACACCAGAAGCACCGGGATCTCCACGCACACCTCTGCCTCCTGGTTCACCAGGCAGTCCCTGGTCGCCTCTCCCACCCTAGACAACCAAGGAAAGGTGTACTCCACGCACAAGAAGGTGAAGGGTATTTCAATGGCCACAACCCACATTTGGTCCTGGGGATCCAGAAATCCCAGCATCCCCAATAGGTCCCTGAGGTCCCTTAACGCCAGGCTTCCCAGTAGCCCCATTCAAGCCTCGAAGACCAGCTGCACCCTATGGACACAGGAGATAGATCACCCACAGACTATACACCAGTGGGCAACATGCAACATACCCTTTTACCATTAGGACCAATGTCTCCTTGGCGACCTTTCTGTCCGTCTCTCCCACTATCTCCAGTCCGGCCGGGGTTTCCTAGTTGTCCAGGATCACCAGGTTGACCAGCTATACCAGGAGTGCCGTCACTACCAGGGCTGCCTTCACTACCACTCTGTCCAATGTTACCAGGAAGACCAGGGGCACCAGGAGGACCGTCTATACCCCTACCACCTGCCATACCAGATGGACCCCTGTCTCCAGGACCACCAGAATTTCCCTGCAGACAAAGATACAACTCCCTCACCACTGTATAACTGACAGCCACTTCCACACACAGGGAGAAACCAACCAAGGCATTAGAAAACATAAATGTTTTGACAGGAGTGGATACAAACGAGCATACATTGCCTTATTAGGGGATAGGTAACACACTACATTGCCTTATTAGGGGATAGGTAACACACTACATTGCCTTATTAGGGGATAGGTAACACACTACATTGCCTTATTAGGGGATAGGTAACACTTCAAAGGATTCACAGCTCAGCCTACTCACAGCTTCTCCTTCGGGTCCAACTCCTCCATCAGTACCTTGTACTCCTCGAGTGCCACGACCGCCAGATGTACCACTTGTACCAGAACTCCCAGACGGACCAGGGCGTCCGGGCCGTCCTGCTCTCCCTGGTTCTCCTCTTTCTCCAGGACCTCCAGCGGTACCAGGCTCACCAGGTATACCATCTTTACCAGCAGGTCCCACTTCTCCTGGCTGGCCTCTTGCACCAGGAGTACCATCGCGACCATCTGGACCTCGGCTACCTCTTAATCCAGGGACACCTTGATCTCCAACAACACCAGGGTCACCAGCTGGACCTATGGGGCCTGTTTCACCAGTGGGTCCAACCGCTCCTGGCTTCCCATTCTGACCATCAGCTCCCTTCTCACCAGGATCACCCTGCACCACACAAGACAAGATAACTGACATGTTTGATACATCTCCAGACAATCTACAATGAGCTCACGGCAGGTCCCTTCTCTCCTCTTTGACCCTGGAGTCCAGTGGATCCGGGTGGACCAGAAAGACCAGGCTTACCATCACCACCAGCCCTTCCGTTGCTCCCAGGGTTTCCCTAATGGGACCACACCATGCTAACAAAGCCATAGCCGTACATTCTGAATTGAAACTTACATCATTTCCAGGCAAGCCCTTCAATCCGATTGGTCCCACCTGACCGACAAGACCTGGTGGACCATCTTCCCCAGGACCACCGACAAGACCTTCTCGTCCTCGAGGTCCTGGAGCTCCCGGTGGACCTGGAGGACCTATGGCACCTGGAAGACCCTAACAATGAATGGAGTAGAAAGAATTGTAGTGCATGTACACCTGAGTATGGGTGTAGTGCATGTACACCTGAGTATGGGTGTAGTGCATGTACACCTGAGTATGGGTGTAGTGCATGTACACCTGAGTATGGGTGTAGTCTAAACTCACTTGTGGTCCAGCATTACTTGCAACTGGTGGCTGCAAGGACAAAATGAAAATAATGTGATCTCCAAACACCATCACTAAAGTAAGCACACTATACATCACGCATAGCTCACGTCACAGGCAGCGCACAGCACACACACCTACACGTACAGGAACTACAGGCATTGTTGGTTAACTTACTAAGGTGACGGGGGGGGGTAGCGTCGGAACAGGTGTAGCATCTGGTTGAGCATTTGCTAGCAGTAAGCAGCCCGCCAAAAAGACCAACAGAGTGGCCTTCATTGTGAATTTGCCGCCTAATTTACAGTACAGAGAACAAGGCATAGTTCTCGCTCAACAGCCGGTAAACGTGCACAGATACAAGCATGAACTGTGGGTCAACTTGCAGACAACAAAGCAGATGGTATAGATTACGAACGATTAAAACTGTCTGGTCGCTCACCAATGATAACAATAACGGCAGCAAGCTAACTTTCTTCTAGATTACGCTTAGCAAGCCCGAGGCCAACAAGCTAATACGTTGATGTGCCCGGTGTTGTATGCTAGTACGTAGCCTCAGCTGAAAAATGGCTGCTCCTATTCGATAAGGTGAGGAGAATCGACCCACAGTGCGAATTCCTGTACATTCTGACAAAGAACAAAGGGAATTCGACGTGTTATTGTGCACATGAGCGCCTTGCGACGGCAGGCCGGCCTATAGTGATCTATGTAAACTTCCGCTCTTCCGGTTATTTTAGAGTATTTCCGTTTCATCAACAACCACAATTTCGAATGGAATGTGCAAATACCATGAATATAATTACGAATACAATGAATATAATTACAAATATCTCTATGAATAATATTACGTTTGTACAAAGTGCAGTCTCACTATCTGTGCATAAAGAACTAACAAGTAACCAAATGAGAGAAAATAGAGCATAATTTTAGTTGAAAACACAAAAAGAGAAGGTTTAGTGATCAGCACTGCCCATACAATGACAAGGATGACACCCAACAGTAGAGGAAACAAACCAGATATGTCCAAAACGGCCTCCCCTGTAGGCTGTTGTTGCTCCTGGTTATGAGGGCTGATGTGAATGTGGATTGCTTCATCATTAGCTATTCTCTGTTCCCTCAATGTCCTGTCTGCAGGCAACAGCTGACCTCTGTAGATGTACCTTATTCTTCTACCTGCAGCAACTTCGGCAGGGAAATGCACCCTGGCCAACTCCTGCAAGGTGGAGTCTGGAGAACACACTATGGACAGTCTTTGCTGCAAGTGGATCAAACGAATACGAAGTGCGTCTCCCAGCAAGTACCTCTCCTGTTGGTCTTGCTCCAGTGATGGTCTCTCTCGATCTTGCTCCAGTGATGGTCTCTCTCGATCTTGCTCCAGTGATGGTCTCTCTCGATCTTGCTCCATTGATGATCTCTCTCGATCTTGCTCCAGTGATGGTCTCTCTCGATCTTGCTCCAGTGATGGTCTCTCTCGATCTTGCTCCAGTGATGGTCTGTCTTGCTGACCTTGCTCTAGTGGTGAATTGTCATATCCACTCGAACGTACAGTATCGTCTTTGGTAATATGCGTACGAGCAGCTCCCCAAATACTACTGGAACTCGGATCAACTTCATTAGATCGGCTATTTCCTTCTCTTACTCCACTAGACACATTCAACCTTCTTCTCATACCACTGTCTTCAATTACGTCTTGTTCTGGACCACCTGTGGTACCAAGCCCGGTCAGTCTCTCCTCAGACACTTCAGGGGAAGAACCGCCGGGCTCCCTAGTCCTATCATATTCCGACCTATCATTGAGGTTATCTGTTGCTCTTTCTTCTCTTCGTCGTTCTTTAAATATAAAAAGGTAATAAATGACAACAAAAAGGAGACCAAAAAGAAATAGAACATAAAGGATTTCATCTCCAATCCCATGTATGAGCGCCATTTTATTCTTAATTTCCACTTTCAATTAGTGAAAAACTATTACATACAGGGTTAGGGTTACGTGTATCTGTATACGAATTGGAAATCAGAGACGTGTCCATTTTTCAGACATGAACAACAAACATAATGTTGCATAACCTACATACACATGAATACAGCACAAAACTACATTGTCATTGTAAATTTGAAATTAACACAAACATAACAGTTACTACTAATATTTTAGATTCCTTATATCTCATCCTTCAATAGGATGATATCCACATTGTCATGAGTTCCTTGCAAGAGGAGCTCTCCATCATACGTGATGATCTTCTTTCTCTTGGCGGCTCTCAGAGTTCCAACCAGAGCCTCGAACAAGTTCGCACAACGATCGTCACTGAACAGCACACCAAATTTAACGGCAACTTTTCCATCCTTGGGTGATCCCAAACGCTTGATTTCTTCAACAAGTAACTTAACCTCATGCTCAACATTCATGGTTTCTCTCGACTCCAAATTACTACAGCACAAGTAGTGATTCTGTTAATAATAGTTCATTTCAACAACAGAAATGAGGAACAATCATTAAGCATACAGGTTACATCACAGATTATACTGATCAAATTGAGTCAAAAGGGAAAGAAAACTACTCACAAACCAATGTAGTTGACAACACCACAAGACGATGAGTTGTGCTACCGCTGGTGTAATAGGCTGGCAGAATCCCGTCAGGTGATGTTCACGTGATACTTGCACAAAATGGAGATCCCTGAAGCTGTGTGCAAAGCTTCAAGAGCTGTTCTGCTATCTAACAGCAAAGGAGTCTTGTTAAAGAACTTCACGAAAGATTACAAGACATTGCTTGGTGAAGATTTCCCGTGGAAGACGTTAGGCTACGAATCCCCTTTAGAGATGCTGAGAGCAATGAAGAATTCGGCGTTGCTTAAATACGACGAAGGAGACAATGACTATCGTGTTTTCGGAATAGCTACGGGGCATTCCTACATAAGCACACCTTTGATGAAAGCTCAATGGTCTGAACAAAAAGAGGATCTACTTAAAACTCCATCTAAGAGCTCAAAAAATGATAAAAAAGATGCCCACTGTAGACACACACGGGATAAAACCAAGGTGAGAAAGAACAAAGCAGAAGGAGAAGAAGGACTGGTCGTTTGTATTCGGTTCAAGGATAGACCCGGGGCTGATTGGCGTTGTAAGTACTGGAGGGTAAGTGTGTGTGTGTGTGTGTGTGTGTGTGTGTGTGTGTGTGTGTGTGTGTGTGTGTGTATAGACCCTTAATACCTGTGGTGTGTGTGTGTGTGTGTGTGTGTGTGTGTGTGTGTGTGTGTGTGAGCCTGTATGTGCCTGTGTGTGTCTTTCTGATTTTTTGATCCATTCTATACAATGTTCAACATTTGTATTCATCTAGAAACCGTTAATCCATGATCTGATGATAAACGCAGGGCACGTCACACACATGTTTATACCAAAGAAGCTGTATTATAATTATGGGTGAGTGCCGTTGGTTTGTCTGTAGCTAAATGGGCTATCTACACAATCCTGTTTTCCTTCAGATTTGTTCACTTCTCAACATTACAAGAAGCCAGGAATGCTATTGATATGTTTCACAACAGTCGTTACCACGGTGTTCAGTTGTTGGTTACCTGGGCAACACCGAACCCGAAAGGAAGCTCTAATACATACAGTGAGGATGACTGGCTAGCTCAAATCTTCCCTGGTCCTCATCCTCCAACCTCCCCTGGTCCTCATCCTCCAACCTCCCCTGGTCCTCATCCTCCAACCTCCCCTGGTCCTCATCCTCCAACCTCCCCTGGTCCTCATCCTCCAACCTCCACTGGTCCTCATCCTCCAACCTCCCCTGGTCCTTATGCATTTGTAGATGAGAGAGTGTCTGATGAACTGCATTACAATTACTCCAATGAATCTCCCTCTTTGAAGCCTGGGTCCTCTTCAGGGACATCACCACTGTCCAGACTACAACATTTGGTGATACAGGCAGAAGTGGATGACACCAGGGAGGAGACTCTGAGCCATTCCAACAGCTCCATCGACACGAATGACCTAGGTGTTTACGACATGGTTCACTCCCCCATTTCAGAAGTGACTGTTACTGAGGTAGGCAGGTTGATACTCTATATGAGTGACACATATCACTGTCATCAATACTGTTTGTCATGGGGAATTTCCCATTGCACTGATACCATCTCAGGTGGATTCCCCAAGCTACTTCTTTGTACAAACCTCTCCCACCATCCAACAAGATATCACCAACTTGTCAGACTCCATTGAACGAAGCAGACCCATGCCACTTACAACAGCAGTGAGTTACGTATATTGGGGCTATTTCATATACCTGTCCATATACCAATCTGTATACCCTCTGTATATCTGTCTGTATACCCATCTGTATATCTGTCTCTATATCTGTCTGTATACCCATCCATATACCTGTATGTATATCTGTCTCTATATCTGTCTATATACCCATCTGTATATCTGTCTATATACCCATCTGTATATCTGTCTGTGTACCCATCCGTATATGTACCTGTCTGTATACCCATCTGTATATCTGTCTGTATACCTGTATAAGTATTATAATACATGTCTGTATACTTTTCTGTATATCTGTCTGTATACCCATCTGTATATCTGTCTGTATACCTGTATAAGTATTATAATACATGTCTGTATACTTTTCTGTATATCTGTCTGTATACCCATCTGTATATCTGTCTGTATACCCATCTGTATATCTGTCTGTATACCTGTATAAGTATTATAATACATGTCTGTATACCCATCTGTATATCTGTCTGTATACCTGTATAAGTATTATAATACATGTCTGTATACTTTTCTGTATTTTTGTCTATATATACGTATATGCCTGTATACTTGTGTAGCGGTCAGTTTGCCTGTGTCTGTAGTTGAGAATTTATTGCATTTTTGTATATTCCATTGAATGTAGCTAACAGAAGGTGAGATCTACTGCATTTGTAAAAAGAAGCAGGATCATGTAAACAGACGATGGATAAGACTTGTTCTGACAAAAATTAATGAACACCTGAAACAGGTGTGTGTACAGTGTGTGTACCAGTGTGTGTGTTCAACAGTGTGTGTACAAGTACGTACGTATGTGTACCAGTGTGTTTGACAGTGTGTGCACATACGTACAGTACTAGTGTTTTACAGTGTGTTCAACAAAGTAAACAACAACCTCATAATCAGTCTGTCCACCTCCCCCACTAGGTACATTTACTGTCATCTGCCTTTATTGCTGACTTCCTCTCTTGTTTGATAGGCCACTGGTCTTGATGTGGACACAGGGCATACTTTGACCACAAGATTGGTTGACCTGTACCACTTGCCCCAGACATTCAGTGTCCTGACCACTCCCCCTATGGCCCTCCCATGTTCCCTCCACTGTGTAATGTCCACACATGTTCAAGGATGGTGGCCGTCTGACTGTCAGTTGCTATGGAAACTGACACGTAGCAAGGTATACTGTGTATTAGGAAAGTATTATTTCAGGAAAATCTTAAAACAGCAAAGATCTTCCTTCTGATCTGAGTGTATCAGCCTAATGTCAATGGGAACTTTTGGGATTAATGTAAAAGGATTGGAATTAATAGATGTGCATTGATTTGTATGAAAGATATCATGTATCTAGTATATTTTTGTATACTCAGGTCTATGCTGTGTTCAAAAGGCACCCAGCCATTCTGCCAGCAGTTTGTACAGTGGAGCTGTACCTTGATAGCAGCAAGACTCAGAATATTGCACAGATCTTGAACGACAGGGGAGCATTTGTATCGTACTATGGTACTGAGGGGCCAGCAGCCCAGGACACACTGGCAGAGAACTTGGACACTGCTGTGACCCTGAGGGATAGGAAATCTCCAAATGGACCATGTGACCGAAACGAACACCAAGACCACCACTGCCTGTTGTACACCAGATCTGATCTCTCCCAGAGAGCACATAACCAGCCTGATCTCCCCCAGAGAGCACATAACCAGCCTGATCTCTCCCAGAGAGCACATCACCAGCCTGATCTCCCCCAGAGAACACATAACCAGCCTGATCTCCCCCAGAGAGCACATCACCAGCCTGATCTCCCCCAGAGAGCACATCACCAGCCTGATCTCCCCCAGAGAGCACATCACCAGCCTGATCTCTCCCAGAGAACACATAACCAGCCTGATCTCTCCCAGAGAGCACATAACCAGCCTGATCTCCCCCAGAGAACACATAACCAGCCTCACAGATCGTATGATTCATGCAGTGAGGAGACCCATCCAGGGACTCAAAATTCTCCTTTTGTACGTTTTCTATCTGCTCTTCATAACAGTTAACATCTCAAGTGACATACTAGCATGTGTATGATCTGTCCTGTTTACATTTTGCAATTCACATGACATGCATGCATTGTTTTTTGGACACACAAACACACCGTGCATTTTAATTCCAATTCAACTTCAGTGACATCAGTGTTTTAATCATGATTAATTTGGTCAACAGAAATTTGATTGGTTCCACAGTGAAAGTTACAAAGAGCAAGGAAACATAGCTACTGTTAGTGAGGTCAGGGAATCATTCAAAATAATTGCAATCAAACAACAAAGATAGTGTGGAGATGGGCATCAGGTGTGAGCATAACGTGATTGTTTTATGATGATGAATAACTGGTAATAAATGACTATAAAATGGGTGTTTTGGTTACAAGAGGTCAACGACAATCACAATCAATGTCAGAGGGACTAGACAACATCAACAGGTTACCGTGGGGCTAGGCCTGACCGAATGAGGCAAGACCGTTCACTTCAGACTGAATCCTGAAGGGGTGGAATAAACAAGAGTGTATACAGCCAAAAATATAGGTAAAATTGAAGCAACTATTGGTACACCCCTCACACCTATCCTATCTACAAACTGACAACCACACACACACAGATGTACACACCCCACAACTTGTCCTGCCCACAAACACTCACCATGTGTACAGTGCAAGAGTTGTTTTGTGTTATGTATATCCCATAAAACAACAAACACCCATAATAATTAACTGTCTCACAATGCCCATCACAGTGGGTTGTATCCCATAATATTATACAAGCTGACCTTGAACTGATGAGGTATTGGGCAGCAGCTACAGAGTCTGGAGTGCCTGTGATGGTAACCACACGGTCCACCAAGTCACCCTCATTACTCGATATCTTGATTTGAGCACCTGAAACCATTCTAAAGGAAAGTTGAGATGTTATTACAACAATCCCCTTTAGGAGACCCTCCAGTTCCTACCTTATCTCATTGATTTTGACTCCTTTTCTTCCAATAACACAGCCAATTAGCTATAGAAGATATAATACTATGTAAGACCGACTGGTCCACTGTCATGTGTGTCCTTGCCTGTGTGGGTGTTTGTACTTCCACCTGTGTGCATGGGTGCCAAAGTTCACATACATCGTTATGCAGCTCACATCATTGGGTATCCTCATTTGCTGTGACATGGTCAAATTAGTGCTGCCTCCGTTGGTGTATGTGCTGCCATTGGTGTAGTTGCTACCTTGTGTACCGGTGGAGATCAATGATGGGTTGATTCCAGACAGCTGAGAATTCCTTGAAATTTGATTGGCAGGAGTAGGTAAGTACTGCTGCACAGGACCTTTGACTGGACTCTGAAATGTATAACATGACAAAATGCAGTGGGTCCAACCAAGAATTCAAGGATAAATCACACATAAACATAAATGCACACACACCCACACACCTCCAACATGACTTGGCAGATTTGCTTGATACAGGAGGACAGAATAGAGAGTGACCCAGATATGGAGACCACCCGTTCATTTGAGTTGGGTAGAGGTTCTCCATATACCTGAACACTGGCTCCTGACACCTATATCATACAGAGCATGGTGTGAGTGGAAATGATGCGGCTTCATAGGAAGCATGGAGGAAAATACTACACACCTCCCTGATTTCTTTGATCTTTGATCCAGCTCTGCCAATCAGTGAGCCACACTGGGTGGTTGGGATCACCAGTCTAAACAGGAGGGTTGAGGGGGGCGTGCCTATAGCCAACTGACGCCCATCCTGAAGCAAATCACAACAGAATACCAAATATGGTGAACAAACATAACACAACATATTAGGAAGATTAGTACATAATTTACATACAGCCCACACAGCACACAAATAAGTCACACACAGCACACACACCACAAAGATGTCACACACAGCACACACACCACAAAGATGTCACACACAGCACACACACCACAAAGATGTCGCGCACAGCACACACACCACAAAGATGTCACACACAGCACACACACCACAAAGATGTCGCGCACAACACACACCACAAAGATGTCACACACAGCACACACACCACAAAGATGTCACACACAGCACACACACCACAAAGATGTCACACACAGCACACACACCACAAAGATGTCACACACAGCACACAAATAAGTCACACACAGCACACACACCACAAAGATGTCGCGCACAACACACACCACAAAGATATCACACACAGCACACACACCACAAAGATGTCACACACAGCACACACACCACAAAGACGTCACACACAGCACACAAATAAGTCACACACAGCACACACACCACAAAGACGTCACACACAGCACACACACCACAAAGACGTCACACACAGCACACAAATAAGTCACACACAGCACACACACCACAAAGACGTCACACACAGCACACACACCACAAAGACGTCACACACAGCACACACACCACAAAGACGTCACACACAGCACACAAATAAGTCACACACAGCACACACACCACAAAGACGTCACACACAGCACACAAATAAGTCACACACAGCACACACACCACAAAGATGTCGCACACGACACACACCACAATAATGTCACACACATACATATACAAAAACACAAGTGCGTACATTCTCCAGTTTTGTGGCCATCATCATGAACGCTGTGTGAATGTTGCTAACAGATCCGGTAATAGTCACAACTCTTTCACTGGATAAGCTATCCGAGGATATGTTGATCCGTGCTCCACTCCGCTCTCTGACACTCTTGATAAAGCTCCCTCCCTTGCCAATCACACTACCTGTGTCTTTTCCTGACATCAGAACCCTCAAGGTCAGTGTGCCGTCTTGGGACAATGATTCATTGAGTGTTCCTCCATTTACGATACAGCTCATACTGTGGGGGGAGTGTCCATTAAGGACCCCTCCCACTGAAGGAGATGGACTCAATGTATCAAACGATCCTATAGAGAATATTAAATAAACAGACAAAATTAAATGGCTTGAAGAGGACACAATTTCTGAATGAACAAATTTCGCATAATTACAACAGCAGCTAACAGCTGTACAGAGCAAGAGATGATGATAGCTATGATGTTGTTGTGATTGCGGTGGTAACCATAGTAATTGAATGATATAATTTATTCTGTGAGAAAATTATCAATCTATATCATTGGATTTGCTTTGCAATATTGAAAACAATAAACTATAAACAGCTGATTCTCTTGGACAACTCATGATATCAGGTAAAGGTCACCAAGCATCAACAACACACAACCAATGATGGGCATTAAGTAGAGGATTGCTGTAAGGAAGCCTCCAATACCAAATGGATTATTTTGACAGCTTGACCCAACTTTGCAACAATATCTATGAATATCAGTAAAAACACAAAGTACTGTTGTCCTACTTCAGTTGTGTGACAAGCACCCACACTAAAGGACAAACACAGTTCACCCATGATACTACAAATATAGAATCTTTGGTTCAATATGTTTTTTGGAGCATGTTACATACGTGCATGTACAATCTAATGATGGCCAGTTGTAAGCATCAGAACACACCTCTGTGTGGTGGAGAAGGTGATCTGAGCTGGTTCAGAGGGGAGGATGGAAATTCAGGACTACTAGGGCCAACTCCAAGAGTGATGAGCTGTTCACAGAGCTCCTGATAGGTGGGGTCTGATATCATACCGTTGGTGTGGTACCCGTTAGCTCTGGAGGTAGTCACTACCGCGCTGGGAGGGCTAATGGCTCGAGTGGACACTGGTTCTTGGGGAGAACTGGACATTGGAGGACAGCTGACCCCAACCGACTCGGAGACTATTGGAGAGCGAGGGAGGTCCAGTATCTTTGAAACGGAATCGTTCAGTCCATCTTCACTATCATACGTCTCATTTGGACTGAGTGGAAAAGAATCCTCACTATCATTCGACACAGATGACATCTGAGAGGGATAACTCTTTAAGACAAAGCTTGGACGCTGGAAAAGACTAGCCAAATTCACAAGCAGAGCATTCATAATTACCAGAGCAAAGTACCAAACTATAACTAAACATACCTGTTTTTGTCTTATTTGGGATGATGTTTCTTTTTGCGTCTATTCAGTGTTACTCGACCTGTTTGGACAACGTGGGTGGAAGGCCATGTGTTCTATCACATGATGTCACGTGATAAAATGGCTACTAAAACACGCCAGGTGTATTCGTTACTTAGACAATCGTGCAGGCTATTAAACAAACAGAAAGGAAAGGTATAATATGCGTGCGTGATACTGCATTTGTGCTCATTTCTAATAAAGTTTATCATTTTCGATTATCTGAGATTGCAATGTTATTTTACAGTTTGACAACAAAACTTGGATGTACATCGTACGGCGTGTGAGATGTGCGTACGGGTCCAATAAAGCACGCCTTTCTAGTTCCATTGCGGAGTTGAATCAATTCGTAATGTATTTAAAGAGTTGTAAGAGATTAGAGGTACCTCAACTGCATTATGTCTCAATTTAATGGTCAACATGCGTATGCCAATCAACTGTATTCTATGTTTAGTCAACCATCTTGTACAGTTGCTCTTCAATAGTGTGTGTTGAGGTCGGTGTAGTTGCTCTTCAATAGTGAGTGTTGAGGTCGGTGTAGTTGCTCTTCAATAGTGTGTGTTGAGGTCGGTGTAGTTGCTCTTCAATAGTGAGTGTTGAGGTCGGTGTAGTTGCTCTTCAATAGTGAGTGTTGAGGTCGGTGTAGTTGCTCTTCAATAGTGTGTGTTGAGGTCGGTGTAGTTGCTCTTCAATAGTGAGTGTTGAGGTCGGTGTAGTTGCTCTTCAATAGTGAGTGTTGAGGTCGGTGTAGTTGCTCTTCAATAGTGTGTGTTGAGGTCGGTGTAGTTGCTTTTCAATAGTGTGTGTTGAGGTCGGTGTAGTTGATGTTCAATAGTGTGTGTTGAGGTCGGTGTAGTTGCTCTTCAATAGTGAGTGTTGAGGTCGGTGTAGTTGCTCTTCAATAGTGAGTGTTGAGGTCGGTGTAGTTGCTCTTCAATAGTGTGTGTTGAGGTCGGTGTAGTTGATGTTCAATGCAAAACGTCAAGTTTAATGCCATTACAATACATGTTCACTCTCATAGAGCCTAATACATAAATATAAAGGGAAAGGAGAAAGATCAATAGAGGAATCTGCCAGACTGGTAGGACTGGAACTACCAGACAAAGAAACCGCTAGAGATCAATAACATCAGTTCTACAAGTCAACTTTAAATTCAGTATAATAATGTGTATCCATGTCTTTGTTGAGTGTTCTTTGTCAATAAATTAAATCAAAAAAAATGTTGCAATGATTATTAAATCAAATAGTCTTTGTGATTTGATAAAATGAGCAAATATATATGCTGGTTAACAGTTAATAGTCGATTACACAGTCATGAACCCCCCCCCCCCCACACTGCTCAAGTAGCAATCCCCGTCTGTGTGCCCCAATACACCAGATCTGTTGGACATGCCTTGTGGGCAGTCAAAGCTCCTTGCAGCTGTTCATCAGTGACAGTCGAGTACACATGAATGTACTCCTTGAGCTGCCTACTCACTATGGCCCCAGCGTCTACTGGAGCTACCAGTTCCATCATTTGGAGGTGTTCAAATGCCTATGTAGGGAGAGTTGTACATACAGCAGCCTGGAACAGTAGGTGGATGGGTGGGGTTAGTAGTGTGGGTGAGTGTGGCTAGTAATGAGTGGGTGTGGCTAGTAATGAGTGGGTGTGGCTAGTAGTGAGCGGGTGTGGCTAGTAGTGAGTGGGTGAGTGTGGCTAGTAGTGAGTGGGTGTGGCTAGTAGTGAGTGGGTGGGGCTAGTAGTGTGGGTGAGTGTGGCTAGTAGTGAGTGGGTGTGGCTAGTAGTGAGTGGGTGAGTGTGGTTAGTAGTTAGTGGGCGGGGCTAGTAGTGTGGGTGAGTGTGGCTAGTAGTGAGTGGGTGTGGCTAGTAGTGAGTGGGTAAGTGTGGCTAGTAGTTAGTGGGTGTGGCTAGTAGTGAGTGGGTGTGGCTAGTAGTGAGTGGGTGAGTGTGGCTAGTAGTGAGTGGGTGTGGCTAGTAGTGAGTGGGTGGGGCTAGTAGTGTGGGTGAGTGTGGCTAGTAGTGAGTGGGTGTGGCTAGTAGTGAGTGGGTGAGTGTGGTTAGTAGTTAGTGGGCGGGGCTAGTAGTGTGGGTGAGTGTGGCTAGTAGTGAGTGGGTGTGGCTAGTAGTGAGTGGGTAAGTGTGGCTAGTAGTTAGTGGGTGTGGCTAGTAGTGAGTGGGTGGGGCTAGTAGTGTGGGTGAGTGGGTGTGGCTAGTAGTGAGTGGGTGAGTGTGGTTAGTAGTTAGTGGGTGGGACTAGTAGTGTGGGTGAGTGTGGCTAGTAGTGAGTGGGTGTGGCTAGTAGTGAGTGGGTGGGGCTAGTCTAGTAGATTGTACAAACTGATGTTTATAGCAACACACCTTCATAACAACTGCTTTCTTGTAGAACGGCACTGAATTGGATGCTTGTGTGAACTTCTTGTACTCTGTAGGTAACATGTGAGAGAATACAGTATGTACACATAACCTTGTTATGAACAGCACACACAATACACAGTGTGTTATAATGTACAGTCAAACTTGCAACTACCTTGAAGGGCACATCAAATGTGCACTTGTGGAAGGTATTTACTATCAGTACTGGTTGACATAGTGTACATGAGTTAGGGACTGAGTGAAGTGTATGTACTAACCAAGTGTTGCGAGTGCATACTAACCAGGAGTGTGTACTAACCACTAGTGTGTGTACTAACCAGGAGTGTGTACTAACCAGGAGTGTGTACTAACCAGGAGTGTGTACTAACCAGGAGTGTGTACTAACCAGGAGTGTGTACTAACCGGGAGTGTGTACTAACCACTAGTGTGCGTAATAACCAGGAGTGTGTACTAACCAGGAGTGTGTACTAACCAGGAGTGTGTACTAACCGGGAGTGTGTACTCACCAGGAGTGTGTACTAACCACTAGTGTGTGTACTAACCAGGAGTGTGTACTAACCGGGAGTGTGTACTAACCGGGAGTGTGTACTAACCGGGAGTGTGTACTAACCAGGAGTGTGTACTAACCACTAGTGTGCGTAATAACCAGGAGTGTGTACTAACCAGGAGTGTGTACTAACCGGGAGTGTGTACTAACCGGGAGTGTGTACTAACCGGGAGTGTGTACTAACCGGGAGTAGGTATATACCAATCAAATTCCACTGTGTTATTAATAACATCGTTTGTTTTTAATGTGCCATACAGTACACACAGTACATACAGTACACACAGTACATACAGTACGTACAGTACATACAGTACACACAGTACACACAGTATACACAGTACATACAGTACACAGACTTCAAACCAACGTTATAGGCTTACCACTGTAAATCATTTCAAAGTTGATTGGATGGTCTGGAGAAACATCTCTAAGTCTCTTCATGGCAACTACCAACATCATCTCCAATACTGTAAGTCCTATGAGATGGTGGAAGTATGTGAGGAGGTGGGTAGAGAGTGTGAGGAGTGTGAGGAGTGTGAGGAGTGTGAGGAGAGGGGAGTGTGAGGAGTGTGAGGAGTGTGAAGAGTGTGAGGAGAGTGAGGAGAGTGAGGAGAGGGAAGTGTGAGGAGAGTGAGGAGAGTGAGGAGAGGGGAGTGTGAGGAGTGTGAGGAGTGTGAAGAGTGTGAGGAGAGTGAGGAGAGGGAAGTGTGAGGAGAGTGAGGAGAGTGAGGAGAGTGAGGAGTGTGTGGCATGTGAGGAGTGGTTGAATGTGAGGGAGTGAGGGGAGTGGGTGTGGATATATACTGCAAAATCAACCTTTTAAAATAGCTTCTTTTGAATCCAAGCCTAATATTCCTTTAGCAAACTGAAAGTCCTTGAGATTCAAAACTTGTAGTCCTCTTGAAAAACAGGAGGTCACAGCCAGGACCTGTGTGGGGAAGGGATCTACCGAATACACACAGCCTTG